>CAOJBI013429081.1:0-13715 GCA_948277035.1 Euphorbia corollata
ATTTTATTTATTATTTTATTTTTCCTAAATCTGCAAGAGAAAATTTAATTCGTCGCTGATTCCGTTGCAATTGAAGCAATCTGCAAGGGAAAATATTCCCTTGCAACCATTCCCTTGCGGAATGCAAATTTTCTTGTAGTGTGTCTTCCACCCTTATTTCTCCTTTTAGGGTACTTCGATCTTCTATCAACAGGGGACTAGCAAAGTCTGCTCACGTTCTCATAGTGATGGGTAAATCCTAGTGGGAAGTAGTTAGGGCTTATCTATATGTGGGCTTGGTCTCGAACTAGGGTATCGGAGTGGTACAATGCACGTGACACTTGTAGTCCATCTGGCCCTAAGCGAACCAAGCAGAACCACGTTCTCATTATATACTCATGCTCGATAACCTTAAGCAAGTTAAAGAAGCAGTGTTGTACTGACGCAAGGCGTGCAACCAGTGTCGTCACCCCTAGTACCTTAGCAGGCAAAGGAGATGAAGTTCGGAAAACACTAGTGTGTAATTAAGGGTGGGAAAATGCATATGCAATGTGAGAAAAAGTTTTTATTTACATAACAAACTTTTGGAACATGGAATATCTTGAATTAACTATAATTTCATTATTTTGTCTGAAAACAAAATGTATTTTATAAAAATGAGATTTTTATAAAAAAAAACCATTTTAAAATCCCCAGCAGAGTCGCCACTGTGAGCGGGCGGGGCGCCATGAGACGTCGTGTTTGAAAGGGTGCCTGATCCTGAGATCGTGCGCGTGGTCTTGTAACAACATTTGGTTCGTAGAGAACCGATTGCGAAATCCTTTTGTAAGATCATGGTAAAAATATTATGTGATAGATTTCCACTGAAAATGTCTCATGGGTTTTTATGCGAGGAGACATCATCACAGCTTTTGGTTTGAAGTAAAAACAAGGTTTAAAACTTCATTTTATCATCAAAACTCAGAGTCGCCACCTGGTTCAACTCTACCAGGAAATTAAAAGAGATTCCGGGTTCGGACAAAATAGTTACTTTTTACCGTTGATTCAAGATATAAGATATTCCAACAATTTTACAATGAAATGAGAAAATATTCTCCTATATTCATTTTCAGCAATTACAATTGAGAAAATAAAGCATTCATTATTATTTCCCTGCATCAATCAACAAACGTCAGAAAACAACAGTTTATATGTCAGCTGGTTAGTTGCAATAATTGAATGTTAGTTGCAATATTGAAATGTCAGCAGCATCTTCCCACAGTTAGGGAATTTTAGCTTTTATTTATAAGTAAATAAAAGTAAAATAAAACCACCACAAAATGTAGCAAGTCTGCTAGCAGAGTATGGTGAATGGTACTTGTAAGTAAATACTGAAAAGTAAATACTGTAAGTAAATACTGAAGAAGTAAATTACTGTAAGTAAATAAAAAGAAAATCCACCACGAGATATGGCGAATCCGCCAACTGAATGTGGTGATTGTAGTGATAAGTAAATTACCGTAAGTAAATACTGTAAAGTAAATTACTGTAAAAGTAAATACTGAAAGTAAATTACTTAAAAGTAAAGTACTGTAAAGTAAAGATGTCAGGATCATTATGTAGCAGTTTCCCACTTTTATAGGGAATTTTACCACAGTAAATAATTTTTTTGCGTGATAGTCAGTAAGTCAGCGGTCCTTCATTAAAACGTGGATTATTTACAAATATATATTAGTATATATATAAATAAATAAATAAATAAACAACATAATAAATATATATATAAACATATAAACAGGTGTATATATATAAGAAATGAGATGAAGATGAAGAAGAATTTTTAAGTAGATTGGAGTTTACCCTCAGCTTACCCTGTTGTCGGTTCTGTTTAGTCCAAGATCGTTTGGGAGCCAGTTAAGAACTGATAAGAGTCAAAACGTGAAAGTAATTTTTTCCAGAGAAAAAGTAACAACTTGTGAAAATCGAGACGAGAAAATGAACTTTAAAAGCCTTCTGATGCTACAGCAAGCACTTTTGAAAAGTTGACGAAATCCTGTTCGAAAACAACTGAAAACAGCTTGGTTTTTAGAAAAACCTAAAATTGAGTTTTGAAGACTTGAAATTGACCGAAAATTAAGTTTAAAACTTGATTTGAAAATCGCAACAAAACAACAACGTAAAAACGATTTTTTCCTCTCGGGAATTGTCGGCCCTTCCTTCATTGGAATGAACCATATTTATAGGCCTTGAAACTAGTAAATGATGATGCGCGTGCTTACCTCGCGGTGATGCGCGTGCTTACCTCACGTTTTTCTGGGTCTTTTTCACTGATTTTTACCTAACTTTCCGGACTCTGATTTAGTCCAAATCGGACGGCTCCGGACTCGGTCCGGACCAGAAATTTTCGATATTTGTGGAAAGTGAATTTTTGAAATCGAGTTTGAAACGAGTACGATTCAGTTCCTCTGTGACTCCCGTAAACCCTAAACTTGAATTGGATTCCAACTGGGTATAGTTTTCCTCATCGGGTCTTTACGGACCGTGCTAACAACGCCTTAAACTTTATTTACGTTATTTTATTTTTTTTCATTGCATGCTTAGGGTAAAGAGCCACTAGTGCTGCTTTACCATTTATTTTTCAATAAAATACATTAATATGTGAAAACGAGTTTGCAGGTGAAGACCGGACACCCTAAAACAGGGGAAACTCTGTCCGGATTACTATAGGAAATTCCAACTAGTGTCGTTACTCTGCCGAAATTCCGGCTAGTTTTTATTATTTTATTAAGCCGTCATAATGCCGAAATTATCATAAAAAGTCATAATTCTCGATTTTTGAATAAAATTAATTCCATTATATTCGAACACATAATCTCTATTTTCAGGTATAGAATCCCTTCACGGATCAGTATACCACAATTCTCGGTAGAGCTGAACAGGGTGGTGACTCTTTTTCTTTAAAATAGGGTTTTAACTTTATTTTACTATTTTTATCATTGTCTTTAAAGAAGATCGATTGAAAACGGTTTTCTCTTAAATAATCCTATACCCAAAGAGCAAACGCCTTTCTCTTACACACACACAGGCGAATTCGCATCTCGCGCAGTTCAACACCTGATCCTTCACCATCTTTCCGCGCGAGAGTGAAAAGGACCGCCCGCTCACAGTGGCGACTCTGCTGGGGACGTATTTTTATTAAAAACAAGGTTTTAATAAAAATACATTTTGATATAATGATGAACTTTTATTCAAAAATCGAGAATTATGACATTTATGATGGAATTGCTATTACGCAAATTCTAGGACTGCATTTGCACATGCATAATCTCTTTACTGCCCACAAGTGTCTTTTGGTGAAGTATTTGCTTAAGTTCTCTGTAAAACTTGGGGGTACGGATCTGATCACACCCCTTGCGTAATGTACAAGGACTTTGATTCGCTTAGGGTCAAAGCTTATGATTATATTATATGTGGAAAGAGTTACTTTGGCTCGCTTTAGGGCCATTGGACTCCGGTACGCAAAGGCGCATTGTATCATTCCCTACCCTGATAGAGACCGAATTTCGCATATAGTTGAACCATAGACACTTCCCTATAGGTTCCCTAAACCTTGTGAGAACGCGAGTAGACTTCGCTAGTCCCCCGATGACATAAAAGTGAAGTAACCTCAATGGAGAAGAAGGGCGACAGGCACGTTCTAACCGTTTGTTCCATGTGCAGGTTTTACACACTGTTTAAAATATAAACTTGTGCATTACATCACGATTGTATGAAAGCTAACCACATCTTTATGCAACCATGATATTTATCGTGTGACATTGCATTTTCCTTATAATAGGATCTCGAAAACACAAATCCCGACGACAGAGTCATCTTCACTTTCAAAATCACAAATCCGGCTCATAGAAGCCAAATCCGACCGTAGAGTCTCGGTGACTGTAAAAGTCACTATTCCGACTGTAAAAGTCAACCATTTGACCAAAAAGTCAAACTTTTCCAACTTTGACCCTAGAGTCTCGGTGACTGTAAAAGTCACTATTCCAACTGTAAAAGTCAACCGTTTGACCAAAAAGTCAACCGTTTGACCAAAAAGTCAAACTTTTCCAAATCCGACCCTAGAGTCTCAATGATTGTAAAAGTCACTTTTTCGACTGTAAAAGTCACTATTCTGACTGTAAAAGTCACTATTCTAACTCCTAAAGTCAACCTACCTTTGGACCAATGAGTCATCTTCGACCGACCCAAGAGTCGAGTCATTTCAAAAACTGACCCTAAGTCATAATCGACAAATATAGTCAACACATCTTGACTATAGAAAGTCATCTTTAGACCAATGAGTCATCTTCGATCGACCCAAGAGTCGAGTCATTCCAAATCCGACCCTGAATCGTAATCGACTAATATAGTCAACACATCTTGACTATAGAAAGTCATCTTTGGACCAATGAGTCATCTTCGATCGACCCAAGAGTCGAGTCATTTCAAAAACTGACCCTGAGTCATAATCGACTAATATAGTCAACACATCTTGACTATAGAAAGTCATCTTTGGACAAATGAGTCATCTTCGACTGACCCAAGAGTCGAGTCATTTCAAAAACCGACCCCGAGTCGTATTCGACTAATATAGTCAACACATCTTGACTATAGAAAGTCATCTTTGGACCAATGAGTTATCTTCGACCGATCCAAGAATCGAGTCACTTCAAAAACCGACCCCGAGTCATAATCGACTAATATAGTCAACACATCTTGACTATAAAAAGTCATATTTGGACCAATGAGTCATCTTCGACCAACCCAAGAGTCGAGTCACTTCAAAAACCGACCCCGAGTTGTAATCGACTAATATAGTCAACACATCTTGACTATAGAAAGTCATCTTTGGACCAATGAGTCATCTTCGTCCGACTTACGATTCGAGTCACTTCAAAAGCCGACCCCGAGTCGTAATCGACTAATATAGTCAACACACATTGACTATAGAAAGTCATCTTTGGACCTATGAGTTGAGACTTTTGAACTCATATCTTTTAAAGACTTAGGCATTCATGGAATGGCCTGTATATCTTGAGTTTCTCTTTCCAATCAAAACATATTCCTTAAGGATAATACTCCATGAGTATTCAGACCATGTCACCTTCAAAGTATTCCAAGAATACTTGAAATTATCATCCAGACTCCCGAGTCTTGAATACATGCATGCATACATACATACATACATACATTCATTCACATACATTCATACGTGTACAATAGAATTAGAGTCTAAAAGGGCAGGAGCCTTGACAGCACCTACTAACAATTGATTGATTGTGTTTTTAGGTTGGAAGTGAACTAAGTCATAATTAAAACATACTACAGGTCCCAGGAAGGTCAAATACCCTCCAGTTCTAGACTCCCTCAAATATCTCTTTTCCGAGCCAAAAGATAACATGTCAGGAGGAGACTTTAATGAGAGTTTCCGGAATTTCATCAATACTCCAGAATTTCAAAACTATATGAGGGACATTGTTGCCTCAGGAACATAAAGGACACCAGATCATGAAGCTGAGTTGAATGAATTGAGAACTAAGCTCGCAGACTTGGAAACCATGGTTCCAAAATCTGACAAGGCATCAGGCTCATCTGTCCAACAATGTTTAGACCTTAACAAATATAAGCTAAACGAATCAGAAGACTTACCGCCAAATTTCATCACGCCGTATATTGCTCCTTACAGCGGGACAGGGTCACCCCATGCTCACATTGAGGCCTACCTTTGAATTATGATGGGGATGGTGATACCCAAAGTGCATATTGTGAACCTCTTCCAAACCACTCTCCGTGGGCCTGCCACAGATTGGTACATGAGTTTACCATCAGACGTTAAATCAAACTGGGAGAAGCTGGGCTCGGCCTTTATTGAGAATTATGCCTTTAATCTCAAGATAAAGACCACTCTGCAGGATCTAGAAAGGATCCGACAACGCCCAAATGAGACTTTTGAAGCTTATTACCTCCGATGGATGACCGTTAAAACACTGGTTACAGGGGCTCCTAATCAAGAGGCCTTGATTGTCAAGCTAGTTGAGGGATCCAGCCAGAAATACCATGATGAGATGAAAATGAAACATTTTGAGACCTTCAATGGGGTAGTAAACTACGCAAAGAAGCTTGAAAAATATGAAGAAGAGGATAAGCTGAAAAAATGAGGAATACCAGGCTTACAGCAAACCCAGAAGGGGGAGCTCGTCTAAATAGAATAATCTTGGTTACTCTAAGCAGAGTCCACAGGCAGCGGTTAAGACTGTCGCAGCAACCCAAGTACAAGCCCCTCAGTCTACTTCTCCATGGGTGGAATCCTTATCTCAGATCTTTACTAAGCTGAGAAAAGCCAACATCCTACAGAGCATCAAGCCCTTTACTCCCCCTGCAGCAGCTGATAGGGATAATTTCTATGCATATCATGTCATGAAGGGACATTGTACCAATGAATTCACCCGCCTGTTGAAAGATTTGCAGCAGATCTTCGCTGATGGAAAGGTTGAGGAAACAGAAAAGAAACCTAGCACACAGACCAATCCACTACCTAATTTTCTAGCTTCAGTGAATGTCATCAACATTCGAATTGGTGGGGATGTCAACAACCAGGATATCTCGGAGAATTTCCACCATAGCACAGGATGGGGAGAAAACACGTTGTTTGAAAACCTGGACATCATTCACCAAGTTGATCAATATGTCCGGGAAATAGAAAGGGATGGCAGAATCTATTACAGAATCCCAAAAGGAATGATGTTCCATGGTAATACCCATCAGTCTGAACATGAGGAAAGGTTTACCCATTTCATACATGCCAAAGGGATTCTTGTAATGGGCTTTGCATCACATTTCCCCAGATTCCTCACTGGACCTGCTCTCAAATGGTTTCATTCTCTTCCCATGGAAAAGAATTGGAACTGGATCTACCTTTCAAGGGCTTTCATGCACCATTTTATGGTCACATATCCCAACGCTACAGGAATCAAGTGGTGGGAGGAACCTGAGATTGATACACAAAACAAAGGATGGGAAATGCCACCACCTCCTCCTGTTCACTCATCCAGTCCTCATGCCCACATGAACCCTGATTTCGAATGAAGCTCTTAGTTTGAATTCGGAGATTCCTCCAATCGAGCTATCACTCCTAAAGGGTCTCGTGCCAATGAGCAACAACCGGAAGAGTTGTATGATCCTGAACGAGCCTGGAATGACCTGAACTAGTGGAAAGGATATCCCGAAGTGGAAGAATTACAGACTCAATGGGTTGATCTTTTTCACGAAATCCGAACTAAGTTGGATGAATACAGTCAAGCCGTCAGCGAAGCATTCCAAGATCTAGAAAGAATGAGGGTCGAGTTTAATGAATTATAAAGACACATTGATGAAGATCAGCAGGCGGATCCTTGTCCAGAAAATCATGTAATGAGACAGGATAACCCTAAGGAAGACCCAGTTGAAGATCCTGTGGAATTTGAAGAGGAAGAAGATCCAGAGGAAGACCCCAATTGGGAAAACAATGATGACGATGCTGTGGTTCCCAATCTGGATCAGTACCTAGAACCCAACCAATGGAACGACAATCAGCTTGACAATGGCAATGAAGGAGAATTCAACTTTGAAAACGATGAGAACGATTGGCAATAATGGGTTCAACAAGTTGACATACCAGCCGACATTGCAGCTGTGATGCCAAATGGCGTCATGAACTTTGAAGATGAGATTGAGTTTGATGAATTTAGGAACGATAATCCTGATGGTGAATTTGTTAACCCCAGACCACAATCCGAGTCTGAGGAAGAATTTGATTCCGCCTATCAATTGGCCAGGATAGTTTGAACATGACAATGAACATATTTATTATGGCCAACTCATCAACTCAGATGATGAAAGCTATGCATCATATCAAGAAACAGACTCAGATGATGAAAGCTATGCATCATATCAAGAAACAGACTCAGACGATTTCGGGTCAGCTAGAAGCCAAGACACCGGAGACTTCACTGATCTGTCAGAAGATGCATCTGACCAAGGTAGTCGCGTTCACATGATACGGGAACCCGATTAAGAATCGTCTGCTGAGTATATTATGGAAAGAATTCAAGAGGAAAACAGATAGGCAGCACTAGCCAGCCAGTTATTCATTCCTGATATAGAAGCCGTGTATACTGCTGAGTATGATGGGACGTAAGATCCAGGAAAACACATTAATGAGTTCGTCACCTGGATGAATTACAATCAGATACACTTTGTCCACTGCCGGAGAAGTTTAGACTGACGCTCCGAGAAAAGGCTTTGGTGTGGTTTGAGGGCTTAATAGCCTATCAGAAATCATTCTGGAATATCTTAGCTAATTAATTCATGGACTACTTTATGTGGATTGATCCCCCACCAATAGCTATACTTGAAAGGACTAATTCCGGATTTCCCTTACGATTCATGAATTGGGAACACTCGAAGTCCATGTTTCCCACCTCGGTGGAATCCTCAAAAAACTATCGGTGGTACATAACCAAGTTCAAAGATGAATATGAAGGCATGCCAATAAAGAAATTCATGTATTGTGAAACTCTCGATATGCTTGGCGGGACAGACCCGACAAAAGGGGCATCATCATTCGTGAATACCATTCAGGTAGAAGCGCCTGATAATTCAGTTTTCTCCCACATCCTACAAAGCAATTACCCTTTCTCTCCAAAGGAAGAGGCACCTTTCATGCAGTGGCCCTTCTCAACAAAAGGCCCAATGACTGCTGTAGTCAAGACAAAGCTACTGAGTCTGAAAGTCATACCGTTGGATGAAGATTTTGATGAGTTTGAAATCTTCAAAACAACATACTCGCTTTCGGATAGTGTGAATCCAATTACCAGAGGAGAAAGAGTGACAAGAGCCACGGAGTCACCCGTTCAAAGAAATGAGCCACCCACAGCTGTAGCTCCGCCGAGAGCACAAGCAGGAGTCGAAGGAGCAATAGTCGACCAGTTGAAAGTCATATCAACTAAGATGAGCATCTGGGAACTTCTCATCAACTTTCAAGAGCATCGGATGACCGTTGTCAAGAAGTTAATGGAAATACAAACCTCTTCGACGGCTTCACCAGATCAAGTCTGTGCCCTACTTAACACAGAAATAGCCATAATCATACCAAACATTATATTTACTAGTGCAGACTTACGTGATGAGGGAACATGTCATAACAGAGAATTATACTTGAAAGCCGATGTTTTAGGAAAGATTATGCCATGTATCATGGTTGATGATGGGTCAGCCTTGAATGTCTGCCCAAGGCAAATTCTCCCGATGCTCGACATGAGTGAGGAAGCACTAAAAAAGTCTAGAGCTGTTATAAAGGCCTATGATGATTCCAAGAGGGCTGTCATTGGAACATTCGAAGCAGAAGTTACCTTTTGGGATATCTCATCCTTTGTACTATCCACAGTCATCGACATCCCGGTAACATTCTCTCTATTACTTGGCCGTCCTTGATTTCATGATCTTGGAGGAGTCCCGTCTACTCTCCATCAGAAGGTCAAGATTCCCTTCTGAGGAAAGATAGTTACTCTGGAAGCGGATAAGGCATCAACAATCGCCGCACTCAAAGTTGAAAATAACAACATGAGACTAGAGGCTTCACCGTAGCTGTTATTGGAGAGAGTTAGGATGAAAAGCTAGAGGAATACTGGAGCCCGTGGATTAAGCAATACATACAACGCCATCACGTTCCAGGAACCGGACTTGGTGCATATGGGCAAGGAGTTCCTATGTTCAATATTGGTCTAGGTGAACTTCGACCTGCAGGCCTAGGATATAGAGGATCCAGACACTCGAAGAATAAACTTTCCAAATAGAATGGATTTCGACGCGCACGTCAAAGCCTTTATAATGGGACACCGGAGCCTGTGACCCACATGTTAAAAACACTACCAGGTTTCGAGATCTTTTCAGACGTAGTAGATTTCCAGAAGTATGGACAAGGCCACATTGCCAACATGATCCGAGAAAAGGAAATTGTGGAGCAGACAATGAACATCATTGATATAGACTCTGGTAAGATTCTAGGAAAGGTAGACCGCCCTAAACAATATGATGAGAAGAGGATAAAGAAAAATCCAGACATGACAACTCATGACGAGGAATTTCCCAATTCCTTTGCTGACAAGCTCAAAGCTCAGCTCAACCTGGTAAATAAGTCTGAACAGTCGACCATGATAGACAAAGGAAAGGCCAAGATGGAGATTGATGATGATGATGACGAGGAGATAGTCATGGTTCCTATTGGGCAACCAGCTGCCGCTTAGCCTATCACTAACGAATGACCGACGCCTGTAGAATAGAATGAGTATTTTGTTGCTTTGTCTCATATCTTTGAACTTAATAATGTAGCTTATGATGCATTCAATAAAAGTGGAAACTTTGCTTATTTGGATTGTGTTTCTGATTATGATTCCATGCATCCATTCCAGCATACATCTAGCATTTTCAATATTAATGATGATGTCATCAAAGAAATTAACTTAAACATAGAAGAAAAGCCTAAAATGGTATTCATTTCCCATCAATTATCCATCGAACAAGAGAGAAAATTGGCAAAAATATTAAAAGAACACATTTCGACTTTCGCTTGGTCTTACGATGACATGTCTCATGTTGATCGGTACATCGTGAAACACAGGATTCCAATAGATCCTAAAATCTATCCAGTAAAACAAAAGATGAGACGTTTGCGTCCAGAATGGGCCGAGAAAGTGAAAGAAGAAATCGCTAAGCAAATCAACGCAAAATTTCTCGAAGTGGTTGAGTATCCCACATGGCTTACGAATGTAGTTCCGGTAGCCAAGAAAGATGGAAGAGTTAGAGTATGCGTAGACTTCCGGGATTTGAACAAGGCCACGCCAAAGGATGACTTTCCTCTACCACATATAGATGTATTGGTTGATAGTGCTGCAAGAGCTGCCATGTACTCCTTCATGGATGGTTTCTATGGATACAATCAGATACCGATGAATGTGGTGGATAAGTTCAAAATAGCTTTCATCACAGAATTGGGCACATACTGCTACCGAGTTATGCCATTCGGATTGAAAAATGCCGGAGCAACATATCAGCGAGTAGTCACTACTTTACTTCATGACCTAATCCATAAAGAGGTAGAAGTATATGTAGATGACATGCTAGTCAAGTCTAACACTCTCGAGGAATACCTTACTGTGTTAAACATATTTCTCGCCAGGATAGAGAAGTATAATCTGCGACTCAATCCAAAGAAATATGTGTTTGGAGTGATGTCGGATAAATTGCTTGGACACATCGTCATCTAGAGAGGTATAGAGATGGATCCTGATAAGATCATAGCCATACAAGAAATGCCAGCTCCTAAAACTGAGAAAGAAGTCAGAAGCTTCTTAGGGTCACTTCAGTATGTTAGCCGTTTCATTGCACGATTGATTACTATATGTGAACCCATTTTCAAGCTCCTAAAGAAGCAACAACCTGTTGAATGGAATGAGCAATGTCAAGAAGCCTTCGATAAAATCAAAGCTTACTTGGCCAGTCCACCAGTTTTAAAACCTCTCATTCTAAGAAAGCCTTTGATTCTGTACTTGGCAATCGAAGAGACCTCAGTAGGGGCAATGCTAGTACAAGAACACGATGACAGAAGAGAACATGCTATCTACTACCTCAGAAAGAAGCTGCTCGAATACGAATCCCGCTATACGATAGTGGAAAATACATGCGCCGCGATGGTATGGCTCACTAAGAAACTTTGGCATTACTTCCAATCCTACCGGATACAAGCTGTGGCTAAAGTTGACCCGATGAAATATCTCTATCAAACGCCTTCCTTAACGGGGAAATTGTCCAGATGGTTGCTACTACTCTCTGAATTTCACATTGAGTATGTAACCAAGAAGGTCATCAAAGGAAAAGCAGTCGCCGAATTCCTAGCCAGCCAACCAGTAGAATCTGAATATTCTGAAAACTTGGAATTTCCAGACGAGAAATTAGCTGTTGTATCTTATGGCTTAGAGAAATGGATAATAACAAGGCATAATACGAAGCTTGCTTGTTTGGTATGTCGACTTTGGTAAATCTGAAGGCTGACAGAATCAAGGTCATCGGTGATTTCGCCCTCATGATAAAACATATCACAGGAGAATGGGAATTGAAAGAAGAGTCTCTCAGACCTTACTTGGAAGCTGTATGGAGAAAAGAATCATTATTCAGTGAATGTGAGTTCCATTATCTACCCAGAGAAGAAAACAAAATGGCTGAAGCTTTGGCAACCTTAACATCCATGTGGAAAGGACCCCAGGGCCAACCAATGAAGCCTCTCGTTTTGGAAACGGCGAAGACCCCATTCTATGTCTCAGCAATAGAAACTGAGGAAAAACTGGATGAACCTTGGTACACTGACATACTCAGGTATCTGCAGGATGAGAGTTACCCCGAAGAAGCCACTGATTCAGACAGAAATACACTGAGAAAATTGTCAGTTCAATTCTACCTAGTGAATGAGGATCTATTCAAAATATCATGTGATGGTTTATTGCTGAAGTGCCTGACACAACAAGAAGTGGCAATAATGAACAAAGAAGTACATTCAGGGGACTGTGGTCCACACATTAATGGAATCATGTTAGCCAAGAAAATCCAACACATGGATTATTTCTGGATGACTATGATGGCTGATTGAATTCAAGAAACTAAATCCTGCCATTCTTGTCAAATTTATGGAGACATTAGTCATCTCCCTTCCAAAGAATTACAAGGCTTAACTACACCTTGGCCATTCTCAACCTGGGGCATTGATATAATTGGAGACATCAGGCCCTCATCCGCAAATGGACATCGGTTCATAGTTGTAGCCATTGACTACTTCTCCAAGTGGGTGGAAGCAAAGTCATACAACAATATCACAGCCAAAAAGATGGCTCGATTCATTGAAAAGCACATTCTCGCCAGATTCGGCATTCCTCATAGTATAATAATGGACAATGGGGTCCAGTTCCAAGGTGACACTGTTCATCTGGCAGAGAAATATGGTATCGAGCATCATCGCTCATCGCCATATCGGCCGCAAGCCAATGGAGCAGTAGAAGCAGCAAATAAATCCATCAAGAAGATCCTCTCAAAAATGGTGATCACTTACAAAGATTGGGCTGACCATTTACCCTTTGCGTTATGGGGATATCGGACCAGTATCCGAACTCCGACTGGACAAACTCCGTTCTCTCATGTGTATGGGGGAGAAGCAGTACTCCTTGCAGAGATGGAAGTTAAGT
This sequence comes from Euphorbia corollata, assembly GCA_948277035.1. Lineage (NCBI taxonomy): Eukaryota > Viridiplantae > Streptophyta > Magnoliopsida > Malpighiales > Euphorbiaceae > Euphorbia > Euphorbia corollata. Next base: position 13,263 of record CAOJBI013429081.1, read on the forward strand.
CTTTACGTGTCGCTCTTGAAGCAAGATTATCGGAAGATGAATGGGCAAAAGCCAGAAACAAAGAACTGAACCTGATTGATGAGAAACGTTTGGCAGCTGTGAGCGGGCGGTCGGGAACGCGAGCGCGGGGGCCGGCGGATGTGCTCGGCGCCAACCACGAAGGCGTGTAAAAAAATCGCTTAGTTGCTTGATCTTAGGATCGTGCGTGCAGTCATATTTGGTTTATTGAAAACCGATCTTGCAATTTCATGGCAAAAGTATTCTGTGATAAATTTCCACTGAAAAATGTCTCATGAGTTGTTATGCGAGAAGACATCATCACAAAATTTGATTTGAAGTAAAAAACAGGGTTTTAAACTTCATTTAAAATAACTCAGAGTCGCCACCTGGTTCAGCTCTACCAGGAATTATGGTATAAAAATTCATTTATTTTATAAATTTAAATACCGGGGT
>CAOJBI013433392.1:0-11811 GCA_948277035.1 Euphorbia corollata
GTTAAGTTCAGTTCAGTTAAGTTCAGCTATGTGTAGTTATAAATTTACATTGAAATAAGTTAAGTTCAGTTAAGTTCAGTTCAGTTAAGTTCAGTTAAGTTCAGTTCAGTTAAGTTCAGTTCAGTTAAGTTCAGTTAAGTTCAGTTCAGTTAAGTTAAGTTCAGTTAAGTTAAGTTTAGTTCAGTTCAGGTTTCAGAAGTTGAAAAGAACAGGGCCTAAGTGAATTGATTCCAGTTTGGAAATAGATTGAATGATTGATTGATTGATTGGTTATTGATTTACTAATGTGTAGTCGGAGACTATGGTGCACCAGCCTGCATGGAATAATTGAAAGTTTGTTCATGTATTTTACATTTTTTTTCTTTATTTGCTTAATTACCCCTTCCATATTTTGTTACGGGAAGTCTTACATATTGGTTGTGTACTGTTTAGAATTGAATTTCGGCCGAAGTTGAGGCCCAAACTTGAAAGGATCAAAAGTAATGCAAATTTATTAACTTGTACGTTCTTATTCTCTCCATCTGAAATCTCTCTTACGTTGTGCGCTGAAAAATCTTTAACGATTCAAATTTTTTAACCGTTTCTCCTTGATTCCAGCTACTCTGTCAAACAACTCCATATCTCGCGATTTCAACTACAACTCAACAAAAATACAAAGTTTCGAATTCGAATCAACCTCTTTATCTTTCAATATTAATTTTCTAAGTTAAGGTACATAGGGTTATATAAATTCTAAATCTTCTCTGAAATGATTTCATTCGATCACAGTATTCCTTGTTTTCTTCACTGATTTTGTTTCTAACTTTCTTGAGGGATAATGCACCAAAAAGAGCATCTACGCAAGTTAAGGATCCAATTGTCGTGAAGAATATAAGGCAATAAGCAGTAAAAGCAATATGAAAGTCTATGATTCATAAGATGATAGCAAAAAAAATAGTTGAAGTATCACAACTTGAGGTAAACTTTTAGTTACAAATTAAAATATAATCCCATTTTGCATTTGAAATTGATTGAGACAATGATGTAACAAATCCGGTATGAAACTAGTAAAAATCTAGGAGTAGAGAGTAAACACATTTCTATTGGCAATAAATACCTAAATTATAAAGGAATCTATAAAATGAACAGATCTAGTAACTGGTAGGAAACTAGTTGGTAACTTGTAGAAACAACAAATTTATTAAAAATCAAGTAAAAATCTATAGTGTTGAAGTACTAAAAGTAAGTAGGAGTGAAGAGTAAACACAAACCTATTGCTAATAACTTACTTAAAATATTAAGGAATCACTAAAATAAACATATTTTGTAGGTAACTTGTTGAAACCCAATCTTTTTAAAAACTGGTAGAAATATATTGTTAATGCAATTAAATCAAGGAGTAGAGATTAAACACAGAAAAATTGATAATAACTTACTAAAACATTAAAGAATCACTAGATTGAACAGATTTAGTAGGTAACTAGTAGAATACTAGTGGATGAATTGTAAGAACCACGGATATATTCAAAAACTAGTAGAAAACTTTTGTTAGAGCAATGAAAGCAAAAAAAAAAAAGTCTTAAATCAATGAAAATTCATTTATAGAGAATTTATAATAAGTTTTGAAAATAATTAAGCTTGAAGATTTGTAATAAATGAAAGATGAAAATAGATTTGGAAAGGCAAGAAAAACAAAAGAAAGTAACATTTGATATGAAACTGGTAAGAACCTAGTAGGAACATAAAAATCCCATTATCTTTATCCTTGAACTATTATAGAAGCAGCAAAAAAACAATAATAAATCATAAAAATCAATGAACAATGCATTGGAATTTGATTACAACACTAGTGAAAGTAAAAACAAACAAATATATCCAACTGGTACAAATCTGGTAGGTACCAGGTAGGAACACAAAAATAAAATCTCAAAACATTAAAAAGATAAAGAAAATGTCTTATAAATATCTTTTTCTTCTGTTGATACGTGTTAAGTCTGACTTTTAAATTCAAGATGTTTACAGCTATACAAATTGATTTTTTTGCCTAACAAAGTTTGGCGTACTAGTTTGCACGTCACATCAAACTACAACGCGATATATAGTAAATTCCCCTCCAACTATGTTAAAGATGTTCAAGGAATCGATCTTTAGGAATTTCTTAACTAGATCGAAGATGACAGCATAGAAAAACCTATTCCATAACTTGGTGTTAAAGGAAATCTACTAGCCAAACAAAGATTGCATTTTAATCTTCTCGGAGGAAAACCAATATACTTTGACATCAAGCAATTCTTACTGAAATCAAGACTGAAAGGTAGAGCATTAGATGATTAGATGTTATTGGCGATGAAGGAAGTGGTGAAATTTTGCGCCAAATACTTCCCAACATATGTTGATTCAATAGTAAAGGAGGATCTCGATTTAGTGTTGGAGAAAAGGAATGAAAATGATGAAAGTCGGAAAGGACAAGTGGAAGTTGACAGTGAGGAGGATTAATTTAAACTAGGGTAAACTTCAAAAAATGGATATGTGGTTTTGACCATTTTTAAAATAGGGTTTGTGTTTTTTTGGGTCTCAAAAAAGGGACCAGGGTTTCGAAACATTAGCAAAATAGGGACATTTTCACTAACATCGTCAAATATATGACGTGGCAAGGGGTATTTTCGGAAATCAACATTTATCTCATCTTCTTCTTCCTTATAACCCTAGCTCCCTTTCTTTCCTTGATTATATAGGCCCTAATGATAAAATCTGTCACCACCGTCAGTCCAAGTCTCACCGCCATCTTTGCTCGTTCTTCCCGTCATGCTGCCGGTCCCTGCTCGTTCTTCCTGTCTCATCATCGGATTACCTAGTGACACCAAAAAATCACTTCCGTCAAACTCTCCTCCCCTTTTGTCAGCCACAGAGGCCATCTTTCAAGCTCCAAGAACGTCGCCAAACAATCAAGAATCTCGAAATTGAACTTGCCCTTACATCAATCAATTCTCAACATATTATTGAAGTCTCGTCTCAAACTCACTGACCATAATTCTCAATCCCTAGCCCGGTGACACCTCATTCATCAGAATTTCTGTATTTTCTCAGACAGGGGACTGATTCGCCATCTTCTCTATCAATTTTCGAGGAGGGGAAAGCAATAGCAGAGAGGATTTTGGTCCAGAAAATTCTTGCTCATGATTTTTGTTTCTCCATTTTGAAGTTAGTCTGTGGTTGGAATTGCTTTTCAATTGTTTTGAGGGAAGCCTATGACTCAGAAGTGGAAGCTAGGAAAAATGAGATTGAAGAACATGACAAAGTGGTAACATCTACCTATGTGCTCATTGTAATTGAATTGATACAGTAGTGTTTGTAGCCTCTACCGGTTCTCTTTGGAAGATGATGAACAAGAAAATAGTATTTTCCCAAAATACCCCTTGCCACGTCATATATTTGACGGTGTTAGTGAAAATGTCCCTATTTTACTAACGTTTCGAAACACTGGTCCCTCATTTGAGACCCAAAAAAACATAAACCCTATTTTGAAAGTGATCGAAACCACGTGTCCCTTTTTTAAAATTTACCCTTTAAACTAGCTATGGTCTATTTCATAACATACTATATTATGGACCTCAATCTGACAAAAAAGATCCCACATGAGTATTTTGACATTGTTTACTCCAACAACTACATGAAGGCCCTTTGGGGGGTACCTATCTTACAAAGATACAATCAATGGACTGTCAATAATTGAGATGAAAGGAGGGAGACCACATTCATACAATATCATAGGATTGATATCGCTTGTATTTCAAGTGTAGTTTTATGAGGTTTGTCGGGCCTGTGAAGGGATCTTGTGTGATAGAGCTGTAATTGAAGAAGGAGAAGGATTTAAACCCTGATTTTTCAAGTGGCTGCCCTATTCCTAAAGTTTCAAGCCCGGTGACTTGAAAATAAGTTGTTCAACATTAGCTCAAATCATGTAATTACACCCCATCTTTGATACGAGTCTGATTTCAATGATTATTTCAATGGACTCTTTAATATAATGTTTTCGTACTTATATTTTTTTCATTGAAATACGGATGGATATGAAGAAGATTTGTCTAACACAAGATGAACTCACCGATTTGCCTTTACCTTTAAATGGCTTTGTCCCCTTCCCAAACCCTTGGACATTAGCTAACTTCAACTATAACTCCCAATACAATAGCCAGCCTGATCTCTTTGAAGTAGTGAAGGGTTTATAACCACGATGGAGAAGGGCTTCTTGGAAATCATGAGCATGCTCGAAGTGTTGGAAGAGAACCAGAAAGTGATGTTGAAGAGCTGAAACAAATCCTTGAGGACAACAAACTTAAAAGGAAAAGTAAAGATGATGAGAACGTATCTCACAAGAATGAAAGCTCTATGGTTGAATTTGATGAATCTACTAATAATCAAGAAGGAAACAACGGGGAGAAGGATGATGATGCAAGCTTGGATAAAGATAAAAATTCTAGGGATATTTTCAGTGACTCGAAGACTCTCAAGAAAATCAAAAGATGCCACCAACAAGCAAAAAAATGTGGCAGATCAATGATGATAAAAGGAAGATTTCTCAAACAATGGAGATCGATGTAAGTAAATGAAATATAAATTATTTGACAAACATCCATTACTAAAATGTGGTGAGCATCAAGATTTATACAATTGAATCAACATATATGTTGGGAAGTATTTGGCACAAAAATTCATCGTCTTCTTCATCACCAACAACTTAAAGTCATCTATCGCTCTACCTTTGAGTCCAGAGATTAGTAAGAACTGCTCGATCCCAAAGTACACTGGTTTTCATTCTAGTAGAATAAACATACAATATTTGTTTGACTGGTAGATTTCCTTGGATAACAAGTTATGGAGCATGTTTTTCTACGCTGTCATCTTCGGTCTAGTCAAGAAATTTCCAAAGGTGGAATTGTTGATCATCGTCAACACATCTTGAGGGGCATTTTCTCTGATGAAGTCTATCATGTTGTAGTTTGATGTGATGTATACAAGTATGCTAAATTGTGTTCCGCGGAAAAATCAACATGTATAGTTGCAAACATGTTGCATTTAAAAGTTAGATTTCACCCACAACACTAAAAGAAAAAGGCATTTACTATACATTTTCTTTATCTTTTCAATATTACCAGATTCCTACCAGTTGAATATAGTTGTTTGTTTTTTACTTAAATAAGTGTTGTAATCATTTATAATGCATTGTTCATTGATTTTTAAAACTTATTATTGTTGTTTACTGCTTTGTACTAGTTTAATGATAGGTTCATTGTTTTTAAGACTTTTTTTATTACTTTTATTGCTCTAACAATAGGTTTCCATAGTTTTTGAATATATCTATGACTTTTACAAGTTACTTAACTAGATTTGTTCAATCTAGTGATTTTTAACATATTAGCAAGTCATTGTCAATAGGTTTGTGTTTAAACTTCACTCTTACTTGCTTTTATTGGTTTAACAATAAATTTCTACTAGTTTTGTTTTATAGATCTAGGATTTTAACAGGTTACCTACTAGTTTCCCTCAAGTTAACTACTACATTTGTTCATTTTAGTGATTCCTTAATATTTTGCAAGTTACCATCAATAGGACTATGTTTACTTTCTACTCCTACTTGCTTTTATTACTTTAACACTATATTTCTACTTAATTTTAATAAATCTGTGATTTCGACACATTACCTACTAGTTTTTTACCAGTTACCTACCATATTTGTTCATTTTACTGATTCCTTTATAATTTACATATTTATTGTCAATAGATTTGTGTTTACTCTCTAATTCTGCTAGACTTTTACCAATAACATACCACATCTTTTACATCATTGTATCAATCAATTTCAAATGCAAATGGTATCATATTATATTTATAACTGAAAATTTAGCTCAAGTTATGGTACTTAAACTATTTGTTTTGCTTCCTTCTTCTGAATCATAGATTTTCGTGTTGTTTTCGCTACTTGCTTTATTTTCTTCGCAATAACTAGACCCTTAGCTTGCATACATGGATACTATTTTTGGTGTCATTTTGTCTGAAGGAAATTAGAAACAAAATGCATTGAAATATATGTATATATATTCTATTTGAAGCTATTATCAAAACGAATTGCTAGTTAAGCCTTGCACATTTTTAGTTCACGCTGTCTATAAAAAAATTTACTTTATTGCCCTTTTACAGGTATAAAAATCATTTACACTTTCAAATCTCAATTTTCCTTCAAATTAATGTTTTATCATTTTTTTATACCCTAATACATAGTTTATCTCATATACTTGTCCTAAAAACTTAAATGTCCCCTTGAGTTTTGAAAGCACCTGGTTACTCCCTGTACTTGCAAAAAATACACCAATTAACCCCCTCAACTTGTAAAAAATCACAAATTTGCTCCCTGATTGCTACGTGTCAATTTCCGGTGGAGAGAGAAAAATGAAATATTTGAAAAATCAAACCAAACAGAATGTGACACGTGACATTTAGGAGGTATATTGATTTTTTTTATAAACTGAGAGAGTAGTCAGGTGTTTTTAAAATTCAGGGTGACACATAACTTTTGAGAACAAGTTTAGAGGATAAATTATGTATTGAATCGTTTTTTATATTGAAGCACAGTGGACGGACAAAGATATCAAATGCAAAAATTCATAACCTTGACAAAATTTAATGTTATTAATAAAAAAAAAACGTGATCTTCCACAGGCAGGTGTAAATCTCGTTACCGCCATTGCATAAGTGGGACTTACGCCTGCTTGTCCTTAGATGTGAGCGGTCAATATAACCTCCAGATATGCAAAATTTCCAACCCCACATACAATGATATGCTCAGAATTTTCAATCGCCTATCACCCATTTATTTTCTATCACACTTTTCTAGTTTCCATGAACAGTGCAAAACCATATGATTATCAAATAAAAAAATTAATTCAGAAGGCATATTTTAAAGTTGATATTGAGTGGATCTCACTTTCTCTTAATGTGAAATATAAACCCGTGAGATTGCCTTAACTTTCAAACTTATGCATTAGAATATAACATTATTATTATTATTATTATTATTATTATTATTATTATTATTATTATTATTATTATTATTATTATTATTATTATTATTATTATTATTATTTGGAAGAAACTAAGGGAATATACAATATAGTGTAAATAAGTCAACATTAATATATAAGTCTGGCATACGTAAGTTTGACGCATGTATAATGTATCTATATATATATTTCTATGTATCACGTACAAACAATATCATATGATTTCAGTTGTATGGTATAATGGATCATGATGAATCATAAAAGAAGATTTTGTGATTTGGTATTCTTAGCAATTAAGAGATATTTTGTTTAGGAAAATCAAAATTACACTTAATAATAAGCTGCCAGATCAGATTTGATCACCCATGTAATCCATAAATTTATCATCTAACATCCACATGATGTTACATCCATATTGAACTTCAATCCAATCAACAAAAAATATAAACGAATTCCTTGCTTAGTTCAAATCAGCAATATTCGATTATGAGGGATGGTTGAAGCTTATGAACACAAAAGAATAACAGCAGATGTAATCAAACATCACACAAACTCAACATCCTCTAGCAGTTGTGGAGCAACCAGAAAATAACTTTTCCACGGTTTAACTTTCAGCGAATAAGTCAACACCAATATAATCCTCTTGGGCAAGTTGTGGAGCCTAAATTTTGCATGCAATCTCCGAACAGATTATTTGTCCAAATTTGTTTGTTTATATTCGGCAACTCATCCATCATGCATATTTTTTATAATCCCATTTTTAAAAAAAGCCAAATTTTTTTATATGCATTTTAAAATTTCAATATAAAATTCTTTTTAGAAATGAAAATAGACAATCACGAACTCTTAAAATATCTAACCTTCTAGATAGAATACAACCAAGTAGTAGTTGTATTTTCAAGCGGGCCAAAAATAACTAATGACTTTGAGACTAATAGCGGGCCAAAAATAACTAATGACTTTGAGACTAATAAAGTGCATGACAAAAATGCAGAAACAAGATGCAGTTGACTTTCAATGTTGCTATCAAAGGGTAAACAAGGACTTAAAGTCAGAATTGGAAGCTCTGTGTTCCCATTAAGTACTAATAAACTCCTACAAGTATTCAATATTCTACACATCACTCACACCCCTTCTCACCAATGGCTTCCTCTTTTTTCTCCATTTTTGTAATTTCTTTTCACTTCCTCCCTATTGCTTTTTCTTCTGGAGTTGCAGAAGAATCCAATGCTCTACTGAAATGGAAGTCTACTTTTGATAATCAAAGCCAATCTTTTTTGTCCTCTTGGACTTCAGGCACACCCTGCAATTGGCGTGGAATTCACTGCAATGAAGCTGGAAGTGTCTCCAATATCACTCTGAGAGATTCTGGTTTGAAAGGTACGCTTCGGAGTCTCAGTTTTCCCTCATTTCCCCATCTTGTTCATCTTAATCTCAGCAACAATTCTTTCTATGGCAACATTCCTTCCTCTGTTGCAAATTTGTCCAATCTAAACGTTCTCGACTTGTCTGTCAATAACATTTCTGGTTCAATTCCTGACGAATTTGGGATGTTAACATCTCTTAAGTACGTCGACTTATCCAACAGTTTTCTCAACGGTTCTATTCCCCGGTCTATAGGGAATTTGACACAGTTGCCTGTCTTTTATATTCATGAGACTCGGATTTCTGGTTCAATACCAGTAGAGATTGGACTGATGAGATCTCTGACTGATCTCGACTTGTCTGTTAATGGTCTCACTGGAATTATTCCACCTTCCATAGCAAACCTGACAAACCTTCAAAATCTTTACCTTAATGATAACCAGCTTTCTGGTTCTATACCTGAAGAAATCGGAATGTTGAAATCTCTTACTGAATTTGGTCTGTCAAGAAATAATCTCACTGGTCCAATCCCAGCTTCAATAGGAAATTTAACATCTCTGGTTTCGCTTTTCCTCAGTGACAATGAATTTACTGATTCACTGCCTCCAGAAATTGGGATGTTGACAGAACTAACAACTCTCTTTCTTGAAAACAATCAACTTTCTGGAAATCTTCCTGTTGAAATGAACAATCTTACTTCCTTAGAAGTTTTTATAGTATATTCTAATAGATTTACAGGCCAATTACCTGACAATCTGTGTATCCAAAATCGTCTAAGAGGTTTTGCTGTTTATGGAAATAGCTTCTCTGGTCCTATTCCGAAAAGTCTGAGAAACTGTAGCAGCTTAATCAGGGTCCGCCTTGAGAACAACCAGCTTACAGGTAACATATCCGAAGATTTTGGTACTTATCCTCAATTGAGCTACATTGACATCAGTGGCAACAAATTCTATGGAGAGCTTTCGTGGAAATGGGAAGATTTTGCCAGTTTGTCAACCCTGAAAATGTCAAGGAACATGATCTCAGGGGAAATACCTGCTGATCTTGGAAATGCGCCTCAGTTGCAGTTGCTTGACGTATCATCAAATCAACTTACAGGAAACATTCCAAAGGAATTGGGAAAGTTAACATTGTTCGAACTTTCTATTGGAGAAAACAAGCTTTCGGGGACTATTCCTGTGGAAATAGGGATGTTGTCTGAGCTTGGCACTCTTAACTTGGCGTCAAACAATTTAAGCGGAGCAATTCCTGCACAACTTGGAGACTGCGCAAGACTTATATTCTTGAATGTTAGCAAAAACAAATTCACAGAGAGTATTCCTGTAGAAGTCGGAAACTTGCGCTCTGTCGAAAGTCTTGATCTCAGTTACAATTTATTAACAGGAAAGATACCGCCACAGCTGGGAGGATTGATTAGGTTGGAGACATTGAACCTGTCCCACAATTCCCTTTCAGGTTCAATTCCAGCTTCTTTCAATGGTTTATCTGGCTTGTCGGGAGTCGATATATCATACAACGAGTTACAGGGCCAAATTCCCAACATCAAGGCCTTTCTCGAGGCTCCATTTGAAGCCCTTCGAAATAACACAAACCTTTGTGGAAAGAACTCCGGATTAAGAGCATGTGTAACTTCTTCAACCAACGATAATCCTAGGAACCAAGAAAGTAAAATCAAATTTTACCTTGTTCTAGCTCCAGTAGTGGGCGCTCTAATAGTCATTGCTGTTTTGGTTGGAGGATTTGTCATCCTTCGTCGAAGGATTATTAGAAAAAGAAAAACTTCCTCTTCAGAGAAAGGCCAAGTCGATCAAGAAAGCATTTATGCAGTTTGGAACAGCCGTAACAAGGATATAAAATATGAAGACATTGTTGATGCTACGGAGGGCTTCGACTCCAGGTATTGCATTGGGGAAGGAGGCTATGGAGTCGTGTACAGAGCTCTTCTTCCAACAGGCAGCTTTGTTGCTGTGAAGAAACTTCGAGAGTTTCATAATGAAGGAGAGATTCATCTGAAAGCATTTGAAAATGAGATTAGTGTGCTGTTGAACATACGTCATCGCAACATTGTGAAGCTACTTGGCTTTTGTTCACATCCAAAACACTCACTTTTGGTCTATGAGTTCATAGAAAGAGGCAGCCTGAGGCATATTTTGAGCGACAAGGAGCGAGCAATGGAATTGGATTGGTTCAAGAGGCTGAATGTTGTAAGAGGAATAGCCGACGCATTGGCATATATGCACCATGATTGTACTCCTCCAATCATTCACAGAGACATTTCCAGCAATAATATTCTATTGGATTCAGAATTTGTGGCTCATGTGTCTGATTTTGGCACAGCTAGACTTCTTTTGCCTGACTCATCGAATTGGACCTCATTTGCTGGCACATTTGGCTACACCGCACCAGGTATGCAGCGATTTGATTTTCTACATTCTTTGTTGTTCTCATAATAATACATTTCTGACTAGAGTTAATATCTTGCAGAGCTGGCTTACACAATGTTAGTGAATGAAAAGTGTGATGTGTTCAGTTTCGGAGTGGTGACCTTGGAGATATTGATGGGAAGGCACCCGGGGGATTTAGTTACCGCACTTTCTTCATCATCAAACATGTCGTTTGATGAGGATACACTGCTATTCAAGGATGTGATTGATCAAAGTCTTGAAACACCGCAAAATAAAGTAGCAAGAGGGGTGGTACATGTGGCGAAACTGGCAATTGAATGCTTGGGTGACAATCCGCGATCTCGTCCAACAATGAGGGAAGTTTGCTATCAGTTTACAGCTAAATGGCAGCGATTGACAAAATCCTTCTCTGCAATACAATTGACTGATTTATGCAGCTCTGTAGACAGTCAGATGAACCACTTAAGCAATTGAGCATATATAGCAGCATATGTTTCAAATGTAATGATTAGTAGCTTCTTTAATAATGATAAGAATTTCTGTTGTTGAAAATGGATGAAGTGGTCAAAGAATTATATAGAAAGCAGGTTCTTGTATCTGTGGAGCATTTTATCGAACAACTTGCATGCATGATGTATCACGTATGTCCAAACATACATGCAAATACTACAAACTTATACCTTGAAAATTATGGTTGCTGTGGCTAACAAATTCCATTAGCAAGCGTCAATGGATTTCTTCAGCAACTAAAAGTGAAAAATCAAAATCTATATAAAAAGGAAATTCAATTTTTCGGCGGCTGTGGACCGAGAAATATTGTATATGATTCCGTTGCACATGCTTAATTATTATTATAAGCTTGAAAATGTATTATAAATTAGATAAATTGAATTAAAAGATGTATACATATTATTCTTTTAAATTCAGTTTAATAAATAAATAAATAAATATATGTGATTAAATTAAATCATATATATATATATATATATATATATATATATATA
>CAOJBI013454913.1:0-15225 GCA_948277035.1 Euphorbia corollata
CTGAGGAAAGCACACATATTGGATGCCTCTTATTTTCTTAATTTTGTTTGTTGTGTTGGTTATACAGGTGATTTGATAGTATAATACTAGGTTTTTGACTCTCGCTAGTCTACATATAAATTGCAAAATTTCCCATTCACGGTAGGCTAAGCATAGTCTTCGATTTGTTGAAGAAAAAATGCAAAACTTTTATTTTTGTTTTGTTGAAATTTGAAATCACCAGAGTTTGACTCACTTATTACTGGAGTGTTGGCATCAATGTCTCACAAGGCATGCCACTTGAATTCCACTTGAGCACCAAGTAATAAAATTAGAACAAATAAAAATATAATGGAGAAACTTCACAGTTCTGATGTTATATCTGTGTAAATAACTTGGATAGAGATATCTGGTCCTTTTTGTCCTAAGGCTGCTACATTATAAATGTAAAGTAACGCAAGGTCCTGATATTTTCGCATATAGAAAACTGCCGATTGAAGGTAACTCTGGTATATGATCAGAATATATCAGCTCGGAATTATGGTTTTGGAATTAACTGCAGTGTTTTTAGGCCAAAATCTAGATGACTTCATAAGGAATATTAAATTAAATCAATTGTGGTTTATTCAGTTATGATAATAATCTGCTCTAATCGTTAAGAAAGCCATAAAGAAATTTAATAACTGTAGTGTCTTGATGATTTTGAATGTAAGAAATCAATTGTGGTTGACTGATTCATTCAGCTATGAAAGATCTCCTCCAAGCTTCTGAAGGCTGCCTCGTTATTTGCAATTTTTTTTAATTTAAATCTTTTTCTTTCATTTATTTTCGTTTTATTGTTTTCTGTTCTATTGTGCTTAGGAGTGATACAAATCAACTACGATCAGAACGTGACAAATTGGACATGGAGATAAAATTCGCTAGAGAAAGACTTGACAGTTGCAGGGCAAAAAATGAACATCAGGTACCTTACATATTTGGAATGTATTTCAATTTTTTGTCCACATTTTGTTGTTCAAATCAAAATGAGTTGCACATCTTAGAGAGACTTAGAGTGTTAGTATATATTGATTTTCTATGCCTAGGATATATTCTCTTTCCTGATGAGGCAAAGGTTGTGTTTTTAATTTAATAAATTGTAACGCATATGATACATGACAGGAAATTGAAATAAATAGCCTTAGGGCACGGAATGCTGAGTTTCCAAAACTGCTTCTCGACTTCCAGAGAAAAGTACAAGAAAGTTCAGAAGTATTAAATGCATCTGAGGAACTTTCTCGGAAGTTACATATGGAGGTACTTGATCTATTAAATAAAACATCAACTTTGTCTCTACTTAATGCTGCTAATCCTGTATAATCCCACTGACCAGGTATCTATTCTCAAGCATGAAAAAGATATTTTGTCAAATTCTGAGAAAAGAGGTTGTGATGAAGTTCGAAGTTTGACAGAGAAAGTCTATCGCTTACAGGTTTGGAAAGTAAATTGTTGTGTTTTTATTTTATCAATATTGTACTTATAAATTCTCACTTTGTGCAGGCTAGTTTGGATATCATTCAAAGCGCTGCGGAGGTTCGTGAGGTATGCTGTCTAACTTGCCGTCTTTACTACTTTTCCTATGAGAAGTAGATTGCATAGAGTGATTTGTCTTCATGGTAATGGTATTGTAGGAAGCTAGAGCTGCTGAGAGGAAAAAACAAGAAGAGCATGTTACACGGATAGAGGTTTGTTTCTTTTTCTTCTGCCATTTTTATCTACATACGCCATAAATGTAGATTCCTCAATGAATTTGCTAACAGGTTTCCTCCTACTTCACTGTTAACTGTTAAGGTTATGCAGTCCAGAATCTAGGCTAGCTTTCATTTGAGGATTCGCTGACATGAGGAATCACATTTTATCCAATGAGTTTTGAAACAAAGAAGTTGAAGAACTTCACATTGTTTGATAAGTATTTGACATTTGACAGTTCAGAAAGTAATTTGGAATCATGTCGAATTAAGTAAATTTTTTTTGTAATAATTGAAATTAAACTTTTCTTGCATTTCTGTGATATCTATAGTAAAAAGTAAAAATATATGTAACTGAGCGACATGCATCATAAAACATCAAAACTTGTCTTTATTTGCGTTACAAAACAGTTCATGTCCCCTACACGTGAAATTTGGCTCAAGTTTTATTTACCATAACTTTTAATCGTAACTATATAGATGTCATGTATTGTCACCTTAAACTTTGAATATAAATTTACTCAACAATAATTTAAGGAAGAACAAATCTCATTATTTTTATGATGAGATGCTTTTTATATGAAAATTCAGCGAAGGCAGATGTTCTTTTGTTATACTATGAGTGCAAAGTTAATACGACTCATGGTTTTCCATTTATTGACATAAATTGGCAATTGAAAATAAAAAGGAAAAGCTCCTAAAGCTTGGCTTTTGCCTTTCGTTCTTTGCAGAAGTTATCTTTCAAGAAGTGTTTTTTCCATATTTGGATACTTATTATGTGCAAAACAGTTCAATAAGCTCTTTGTTTATTGGAATGGTTTGGTTTTACTGTGTAAGTAACTGGTTTCAGGGTGTGTTTGGTAAGAGGTGTTGGAAGAGGAGAGTGAGGAGTGTGAGTTACATAGTTGACACATGTAGTTGAGTGGTAAAATGTCTCAATACATGCATAAAATAGCCAGCCCTCCTTTACCCCTTAAACCAAACATTACCTTAAATGGAAGTTGTTATCCCTCACCTGTTCTTTTTGATGGGATACAATACAACATATTACTTCTAATAAAACCTTATTGGCTTAAAAATTATAAAAAGAAGTGTCTCATGTTGTACATCCAAACTGACTTATTTGGTACGTGTTCCTTAGAACATGATCTTCTTTGTCTTAAGCTATGTCCAACGTTGTTTTTACTACTAAACTATTAATGAGTATTTATACTTTGAAATTCTTGGTTGATAATTTTTTATGTGCAATAAATTGGATTTGTTATTTATTTATTTATTTATCTATTTTTTTATGTAGTTTGTTTCTAAAAATGAATGGTTTGTGTATTATCTTGTGATCAATATGATTATCTCACTAAATTTTTATATTTATAAATGTTCCCCTGTTTTTATTATTTAGGCGTTTTCCCACAGTTTTCGAACTAATATATTTTAGAAGTAGCGTTTAACTGTGTATGTTTATGTGCTTCTTAGGTTTCAAGTTGCATATCTTTAATGTTTATATGCCTTATTTTCTACCGAAACTATTGGAAATGAAAGAATTCAGTTTGATGTTGTAATCCATTGAGATTGTATGCTTATATTCTAGGCTGGGTGATTTTCTACAACCAAAATTCTGTTGAAACTTGTCAGTTCTTTTTTCCTCGAAACGTAGTTTCCCTTGTGAATGAGGTTTAAGTGCTATTTGATTAGTGTATATATGACACTAAATTAAAATATTAAATACTAGTACTTTTTCTGAGTTTTGCTTAAACGCAATGTGTAAGATATGGACAATGTATGTGCACCTTTTTAAAGATTTCTTTCCTCGAGCAGAGAGAATGGGCAGAGGCCAAGAAAGAGCTTGAACGTGAGAGAAATAATGTTAGAGCACTCACGGCTGACCGAGAAGGAACTCTAAAAGGTGCTATGAAGCAAGTTGAAGAAATGGGAAAAGAACTGACTAAGGCTTTGCATGCTGTTTCGGCTGCTGAGAGTCGGGCAGCTATTGCTGAAGTAAGTATTTTATGTGTTTAAATGGTATAACATACTACTATATATGTGTCATAGATGTTTTAGGCTGTTAATCATTAAATATACAATTAACTGCCATAATAGTTTGACCTTCTTTTTTCTTCAGGCCAAAATTTCTGAACTGGAGAAAAAGGTCAAAACTAATTCTAAGGTGAGTCTTTCAATAAATATCAAAATGTGTTCACCTTGTTGAATGAAATTTGCTGCTTGAGTGCACTTCACCTGTTTGTTGATTTTGGCTGTCGGTTTCACTGTTTTGTTCTTTGTTGGCTGCTTGAGATATATGCAAACCATGTCTAAATGGATGAATAATCCAATGTATCCTTCACCATAGCTTTCACTCATGGCGACTTCACTTATGTTGCGAGGTCGGTGCAGATAATGATATGCAGCTTAATAGACGAGCTTGTTTAGAAAGTTTGCCTTATCAACTTCTTATGCTCATTCGTTATCATTTCTTAGGTAGCACGGAAACGGATCGGACACCGAGAAAGGCCATTTTTATATAAATAGGCTAGGAAACTTTGGGCAAATGTGTCAAGTTTCAGAGTCGGAAATGGACACGAAACCGGAGAACACCGGTGCCTAGAAGTTTCCGTGCTACCTAGATCATTGCACATTACCTTTGCACAGAACTGCCTTCTCTCTTCCATTATACATCAAATCGCATAACCTTTTTGTCTGCTTAAAGTTCAAGTCAATAATTTCAACTTTTTGGGCTTGTTAAATAAGGCACACATAGTTGGAGAATTGCTACTATATATGAAAATAAAATAGGTGGAGAATCATCAGTTGCAGAGAAATAATTTTTTGTGTCTATGAGTGTATATGCATGAATGCCTTATATGAATTAAAATTTAAGCCGTTCTTAGATATTGAATTAACCAGAAGAAGTCGTCTAAAAGGTAGGAATCAGATAACGTGAAAATTGTTCATGTTTCAATATTAATTGTGTGAGCAAATGCTCGAGTTTAAGGAGTTAAAATTTAAAATGCTTTTATTCAGTGTTATCAAAAGGCGCTGAGGCACTTGCCTAGGCGCTGCTGAAGCGCCTCACCAGAGTCAAGGCGCCACGCCCTTCAAGGGGCGCCGCCTAGGCGAGCGCTTCAAACAAAAATTGAGGCTCTGAGGCGAGTGCCTCAATAAAATGTTATGTAGTATTTTTACTGACTTGGAAAATAAAGAGTTCTTTGTTTAAAAGAGAATAAAATTTATCGGTGTATGACAAGGTATATTTAGTGGTTATTTTGTATTTGACAAATTAATTGTTGTCACATTGTCTATTATCACCATTGGATGAGTAATATAAGATCAAGCTAGTGATGATAAAAAAAGTAATCATAGTGCATGGTAAAAATAAAGTAACCCCTAAAAGTTCTTGAAGAAAACCATGTTGGGTTGTTGCAAATGCATAGCTCATATATGATTAACGCAGCATATCCTGAAATATTTACGGATTCCTTATTAAGGACAGTTCTGTGATACTTGTTTTTTCTTCTTTGTTACTCCCTTGTTGATGCAGGCAGCTAGTTTGGATGATGGTGGCATGCCTTCCTCAATTTCAACAACTGAGGTCAGGATTGTTTGTTTGACATATTTATAATTTGGTAGTTAGTATGTGTGGGTGCTGTGCATATACTGGTTTTTGTTCAGAATTTTATGTGTACATGGAAGTTATGTTGAAAATTAGTTAGAGAAATTAGCAAAATTGATCTCGTTTATCTACAATTGTTCTTGATTTTTTTATGAAAAATGAGTTACTCGATGATGAATTTTTGTTATCATTTTCTTCAAATAAGATTTTTTTTTCCGGGAAAAGTAGATAAGTAGTTAAAGGAGCTGTCATGATTTCAATTGCGAAGTGATTCAATCCTCAGGTGTGTGCACTTAATGACGTCTGGAATAGCATGTTGAATTGGAGTGAACTGTAATTTAATGGGTTAAAAATGATGTAAAAATAAGAGGACTACTCAGTAACTTGTGTTTTAGTTATATCAAGTACTGGCAGCACGATAATAATTGAAGAAAATTTCAAATTGTTTTTTTTTTTTGACATTCTAACTATCTGCTCCAATTTTAATTTTTTTTGATACAATTCATATTTGTATGAAGTTGTTATTGTTTTGAAGGTGTTTTATTTGACTTATCTTTTTCTGATTGAATATACCGAAGGCTGTCACGGATTTATTAATGGCAAAGAAGGAGATTGAAAAACTGAAGGAGGAAGCACAGGCTAACAAGGACCACATGCTACAGGTGCTTATTTTGCTTTCTGATGTTAGTTTTGCCAGTGCAGACTAGCATTATTTTCAATAAAACTAGCATTATTATTTTGCAGTACAAGAGTATAGCTCAGGTAAATGAAGCTGCACTAAAGCAGATGGAAATTGCTCATGAAAACTTCAAAATGGAGGTATTCTCATTTTTTTTAACTTTCTTCGGATAAACAAGTGGAATTTTTAGTGTTATTTTTATAATCTCGCTCTCACACTTATTTATGCTTGTTTATCTTAATGAGCTATTCGAAATGTTCTTGCAGTCAGAAAAGATGAAGGAATCGTTAGAGGATCAACTTCGTTCACTGAGAGATAGAATCTCCGAACTTGAAAATGAATTGAAGATGAAGTCTGAAGAGCTGGCCGCCGCTACAGTAGGAAAAGAAGATGCTCTTGCTTCTTCATTGATGGAAATAGCTTCTCTTAAGGATGAAAGCTCGAGTAAAAAGTGAGATGTTAATTAAAATTCTGTAACATGACTTGTAATCTACCAGTGACTCACATGTTTGGTCTTTGTATTCAGTTCTAAAATTATGGCTTTGGAAAGTCAAGTTTTGGCTTTGAAAGAAGATTTGGAGAAAGAGCATCAACGGTGGCGCTCAGCTCAAGATAATTATGAAAGACAGGTAATTTGTTGTTCATATTCTACTCGTGTTTCTTAAATTGTTAAAATACTAAACTGTACTCCATCGTGTTAGGTTAGGAGTTTTAGCATTATGGTTTGGATGTTGAGGCTTTTCCTAACCTTTTTGATTTTACTGGTATTTTGAAGGATCTATATATTCATGATTTGGCATGTTAGTGGGTTCTTTTATTCTATTATGCTAGGTAGACCTGCCAATACTAAATGGAGTCAGCTAGTATTAGCTTTGTCTCTCTTTAAGGGAAGGAAATTATACTTCGGATGTTATCCGGTCGACATATGTGCAGTCTATCTGGTGATTTTAAAGGTTTTTGAATTGTTTTGTATTTTACTTTTAGGTGGTCCTGCAATCTGAGACAATTAAGGAGTTAACAAAAACTTCAGAAGCCTTGGCGGCGCTACAGCAGCAAGCATCTGATCTGCGCAAGTTGTCGGATGAGCAGAAAACTGAAAATGTAATTGTACTTAACTGTCTTTTTTCCCTCCCGCCCCCCAATTGTTTACTTAATTTTTTTTCGTGTTATATTTTCTAGCATTCTTACTGCTTTCCGAAGTAGTAAGAATTTTCTAGTATTTTCATGAATAATGAACATAGAGCTACTTTTTTGTTCCGGTCAAAAATAATTTAATTGCTGACCTTACCTACCAACTTAAGCTTTTATGTCAATTGGTTCCATGTCTTATTAGAGCTTCTTGGACCTAATGGTTCGAATCATGACAATTCAATTTACTAAACAAATTTCAACATATGGTAGAATGAGCCAGTTTTGCACCCACTTCAAGCTCATGGTTATTCACGTGGGGGTAGTGTCATGTATAATATAAAAGCAATGATTTAACCTTACCTATCAGCTTAAGTTTTCAGGTTGATTGGTTCCATGATAATTCCATATTGAGGTCTTCATTTTTGCAATTGATAAAGCTAGAAGTTTTTGATACTTGTATGAGTCTGTTTTCTTTTTTAACTTTACTACCTATTCATCGTGTCTGAACCTTTTACATGAAATGATATGCTTATGTTATTTATTGCTGCTTGCAAGTATGTGAGATATCATTCTATATTGAGGCATTTATGTTTTTTCTTTCTGCTTACAAAATTAAAAATCCGTAAGTTATATTATTGGATAACAAAGTGTTGTTACAAGATCAGGAGCAGGTAGTTGCCCAGCGTTTCAATGTTAATTTGGAAATTTAAGAATGTTGTACTTACTCTTGTAGTCTTTATACAGAAAATCATAAGATCTTTTGAAGGGGGTATGGAGAGAGATATATGTATATATAGAGAGAACAATTCTCTTCATCTCAATGCCTCAGTGGTGCTACGTAGTCCAATATGGGTAATTAGTTTTTCTTGATAGCAATGTGGTTCTACGGGCTAAGATAGGAAGTTGTATTCAATGGAAAAACATAATTGTGCATTATTTGAAATTTCCATTAATTATAGCTGATTATACGTGTGCTTACTGAAATTTTTTGGAGATGATAATTCCTAATAATTTGTGAATTGTTGGTCTATATGATGCTTGACAATGACATCCAACTTGGAGTTGATTTTCGCATCAATGCTGATACACAGTTTTTATGATTGCTAGTAGATGTAAAAAACTTGTTTGTTGATCTTCAGGACCTCCAACCCTCTCTGAGGTTTATTCTGGAGGGCATAGCACTTATAGTCTGTGCGGTATTTTGCAGGAGGAACTCAAAGCTAAGTGGGAGGTTGAGAAGATATTTCTGGAGGAATCCAAAAAAGAAGCTGAGAGAAAATATAATGAGCTCAATGAACAGGTTTCTGTATAATACGCAAAATGTTCTTTATATATGCGCCTTGAAGTACTGCATAAATTCATCCTTTTGTATATTTTGTCCTTTTTTTATGATGGATAAACCTTGAAGGCAGTGGAGTTCAAACCTGAGTCCCGAGGAGCATTTAAACTCCTTTCCAGTTCATCTATGGCTGGATTGATATTTATGTAATCCTTGTCCCTCAGTCTGCTAATGTAGGTTCCTGAGTGTCAGGAAGTCTGTTGTATTATCTCATTAGATATCTATTATCTACAATGAACTAGAATAATTTGTTTAGATTCTTCAGAGATTGAAATTTTTCACGTGAATGGGAAATATTTTATTTGTGGTAAAGAGATTATCTGGATGTTATGATTTTCTTTTGTGACAATGAGCCCAATAATAATGGTCCACTTCTAAACCAATATAATAGTAAAAGGCTAAACCAAAAGCTTAGTGCCCCCTATTGGCATAACATTTGAATGTTCCTCAGAAGGGCCTTGAATAATAGCAACCTGTAAGAATTGATTTTATTTCTATATGGATGTGACTTCTGTTTTCAGTTTGGCTACATGTGGTTATATGCATTGTGTTCCTGATCTTTTTATTTGAAACTACCATGCAGAACAAAATACTGCATAATCGACTTGAGGCATTGCACATTCAGTTGGCTGAGAAAGATCGAACAGCTGCTGGTACTAGTATCACTTTGCCAGATTCCGAAAGTGATACGGGATTGCAGAATGTAATCAGCTATCTTAGGAGAACAAAGGAAATTGTAAGTATAGATCTTTTGAAATGATTCTCCTTGAAAGACGTGGATTTCTCTAATCTCCGTTGCTTTGAACAGGCCGAAACTGAGATATCCTTGCTGAAGCAGGAAAAGCTTCGACTGCAATCGCAAGTAAGATAAAATGCCTGCTTGAATTTAAATGCTAAAACAGGAAAAGCTTCGGATTATCTTCATTTGAATGCTTCTTTACCAGAGTAACGTCATCTAAGACCAACAATTTCAATCTGTGTAGCTTGAGAAATCCTTAAAGGCAGCAGAAAATGCACAGGCTTCACTGCATACCGAGCGTACAAATTCGAGGGCTTTATTATTCTCTGATGAAGAGTTTAAATCCCTTAAATTTCAGGTAATGCTTTATTTTTCTTTCTAGACCTAATAAACAGTGTAAGAAACAGTAGCTTATATTCCTTGTTGATGCGTTCTTTTTTCTTTCTTATGAAGTTGCTTTCATATGCTAACTTCTTGGTTTAGAAGAATAGAATTTTGCTTCTCTCTAGAGTAGTTAGCTACCCTCCTAATCAGATAGCAACACTATTTGCAGGTGGGAGAAATAAATTTGTTGCGGGAAAGCAACATGCAACTCAGAGAGGAAAACAGGCACAATTTTGAAGAAGGCCAGGTATTTAATTCTCTCTTTCATCTCAACCTAATCAATTTGAATTCTAAGTCTCTGTTATCAACACTTGTGATTCGGATTTTTTTGTATTCTATGTTAGAAATTACGTGAGGAAGTACAGAAGGCTAGGGCCCATTCTGACAATCTAGAATCTTTATTGAGGGAAAGACAAATCGAGATTGAATCTCTGAGAAAGAAAATTGAAATGGAATTGATGGAGAAGGATCATTTGGAAAAGAGAGTCTCGGAGGTATTGCAATTTTTCTTTTTTCTTTCACGTGAAATATTGGTCATTGCAATATTCTTACACGTTACTTTGTTTTTAAGGTACTTGAGAGATCTAAAAATATTGATCCAGAGGATTATGACAGAATGAAGGGTTCATTTAGGGAGATGCAGGTATTTATGGTTATGGACTATAAGAAGGCTTGATCTATGTATATTAAATTACTTGTAGCCTTTATTGAACTGTTTTCTTAATTTGATACCGTACAACAAGAACTGGAATTTGATATTCTGTAGAAAAAGAATCACAAACTTTTTCTTGACTTTTAAATCTATTAGAAAGAGTTTCTGATAGTTAAGGAAGGTTAATTGGGTTTTTAAGAACATTTACATAAATTATTTACCTCTTTTTTTCTCATCTCTTTGTTTCCTTAATGCCAAATTCAGTTGATTATGTGCTTCTTTCACACTATTACATGTCTTGTACAGGAAAAGATGAAAGAGAAGGAATCTGAGATTGAAGA
Organism: Euphorbia corollata; assembly: GCA_948277035.1. Taxonomy (NCBI): domain Eukaryota; kingdom Viridiplantae; phylum Streptophyta; class Magnoliopsida; order Malpighiales; family Euphorbiaceae; genus Euphorbia; species Euphorbia corollata. The sequence continues at coordinate 10,579 of CAOJBI013454913.1, forward strand.
AGTCAAGAACCTTGTTGTCAAACAGCAGGAGACTATATCAAAGTTGGAGCAAGATCTTGCAAAGAGCGAATCAGAACTGAGTCAGAGGGAGCAAAGGATCAAAGAAATCCTGCAAAAAGAGGTGACGTAAAACAATATTTCAACTAACACATAAAAGTTTGATGTTTCTAATAAAAGCTTTGTTAATAAGGGTTTTACATTACTTGCAGGATATATTGAGATCAGAGTTAGAAAAGCAGAAGAGGCTTGTAATTCAGTGGAAGGTAATGAAAAAATTGCTGTTATTGTTGAAAAAGAAATCAAAATATAGATTTTTTTTATTATTATCACATATCTATATACGATATTAAATGTCCTTGCTTAAGATAATTTCCATGTTGAAATGTTTCATACATTCTATTATATATGGTAGAGAAAATATGACAAAGAAAAGGATGAATTCAGCCGGGAAAAACAAGCACTTTCCAAACAGATTGAGGACCAAAAACAAGGTATTTCTCTCATGTTAACATTATCTAGCAGCATTTTTAGGTTCTGTTTGTCTTATTATGACACACAGTGTCTCGCTGACGAATAGGTGCCACGCCTTTAAAGTGACGCCTTCTAGGCGAGTGCTTCAGGCTGTGGCGCCTCAAAGAATTAAGGTATACGGTGGATTTTTTTACTGAAAGGTACAATGAGGCATTTCCAGAAATAGAAATACTTAAACAAACATGTAATGGAAAGAAATTTTCACGTCTATACATCAAAAATGAATTCCTTAATTCCCTTTTAACTATAAACTATTCTGAGTAAGTTCAAGATTAGAATACAAGAATCCCATATGAAAGTAAGCCAAAAGCTTCCAACTATTCTAAATAAGATTATCATAGAAAATTTCCAAGTTCAGTTTATGTAAATTAGATTCCTGACATGAGAACCTTATATTATTCTAGTGTTTTGTTTTTGTGACTCCATGATTTTTTTTGCATTAGCTTTTTTATTTTTTGGTTTTAAAATTGAGTTATTTTAATTTTCAAATTATTTATGATGTGATCAGTTAAGGTTAATGATTGTTATGCTATTTTGCTTACATTTATCTGTTATATCTAATTTAGTAGTGCACTGCATCGTTCAGAGTCGGGTCTCGGGAAATTTGGTATTGTAGCGCCTCAATGGTGCCTAGCACTTTTAATGTCATCGTTACATTCATAGAATTTTCTTGTCAGGGAAAAGGCCCATGGGAAATGTTGGTGGTGAGCAGGTGATGAAGGAAAAGGAGGAAAAAGAACATAAAATACAGGTTATATAGAAACTTGCTCCCTAATCTTCTTTCATTATGCTTTGCCAAATGTAGTCCTTATATGATGATCATTCAGCTTCTGGAGAGGGTTGTGGAGAAGCTTAGAGATGATTTGAGAAAGGAGAGAGAGGATCATAGGATGGAAAAAGCTAATCGTAAGACCCGAGAGAAAGCAATTCTGGAATCATTCCAAAGAGTCGAACAGGTAGCTGTTGCATAGAACATTTTTTCAAGTATTTGACATTAAAATCAATCAAAATAAATGCATGTCAGATATTATCGAAGAATTGGATATGGTTTCACCACATTTTTTGTGCATCTACCTTAGCTTTAATCATTGTTCATTATGACATATCTTTCTTGCATTTGTTGCCTTTTTTCCCCAACAACAGGACAAGACAAAGTACACTAGAAAACTTGATGAGCATAAGGAGACTGTTAGGCGCTTATCAGATGAGCTTGAAAAGCTTAAGCATGGTGGAGACCCTCCTCCAGAGGTAGCTACATTTTTCCAATTGATCAACCACAATCTCCTTTTCTTATTGTTTAATGTTGATATTTTTTTTGGACAAATGCATCTGCTTTGCTTTTTTGTATGCAAATGGCAGAGCTGCAACTAACAAACTAAGAATATGTTTTCAGAGTTGCAGTGCATCTGTGCCCTATTTTTTTTCTTTGTTTTCTGAAATCACAATATGTTTCTTGTTGTTTCTTAATTTTCCTCTGTGTACTTCTCAGGGTTCCTTGGTGGCTCAGGCTCTTTCTGGTGCTGGATTAGACGATCTGGCTGCTGCTTATTTGACCGCTGTTGATAATTTTGAGAAAACCGCCATTCCTGGTACTGTTGAGCTTGGAGCTACTGCTTCTGCAGAGACTTCTGCCCCTGATGCTTCTGCTACCAATGTTGCAGGTATTACTTACTCTTTCTGATCAAGTTCTACAAATGTTTATGTCAGTAGTTGATGTTATTCAACTCTCCAGATATTTTATTCTATAGTAATCGGTCTTATTCTTTTAAAAGTTGCAATCTGTGAACCTTAAATTTCTCTTTGTGATTCTTTTTGAAAAATTGAATCTCAACCATATAAAAGATGCTTGTTTCAATAAACTTTTCACTAACCTAGGGCAAAATTATTGGAAATAGTCATGATACATGGTCCAAATGAGCTGAATCAATATATTTCAAAGAATGCTGTGAATTTAATCAATATTGTATAATTTATATATATGAAATTTGTATATGAAAGAGGTGCATTTCTCACTCAGATTATTTTATAGAAGCTTATGTAAATAAAAGCTTATACCAATAAATGCTAGCTTTCAAAATATGTCAGAAGGTTTGAGTTTCAGAGTAGTTTTTGGTGTTTTGTTTGTCCAGAATCATAAAAGCATTTTGGAAAGTTGAACTTGCAAATCTGTGAATCTCTCCTGGTTTTCTCCTTGAGCATGAGAGTTTTTTTTCTATGAAGTGTGACTAAGTTATACCTTCTAATAGAATAAATGTTAATAGAATGTATAAGATCTATTTTTCTTTTTGTTTAGCATATGATGTTGGTATTTATTGGTTTTGCCGTAAATACAGAAGAGGAATAGAGGACAAATATTTTATTCAGTAGCTTATTGTTAGATTTACTAAGAGTCTTGTTCTCGACGAGCAACTTTGATTTGCCAGGTACCCTTGATTGTAAAAATATTAAAAAAGATGAGGCTTTTGGACTAAGATGTCAGTCTAATATGTATCAATAAAAGCTGATGTAGCTTCGGAAACTTTTTTCGCTCGCATAATGACCTAATTTGTTTTTTACAACTTTCCACTTTTTAAACAGGAAAGTCGGGGTCTACTCTGTCTACTATTCCTTCATCAATGGCCCCTGCAGCAAGCCAATCACCTGCTAAAGCTGATGAAAAAGAGAAGCGACCTTCAGTAGCTAAATCAAACGCTGAAGCTGCCCGCAAAATTGGTCGGAGGTTGGTAAGGCCACGACTCGTTAAACCTGATGAACCACAAGTTGATGTAGAAATGTCAGAAGTTGATGGGTCTAGTTTGCAAGGGAAAAATGCACCATCTCAGGAATTTACACCCCCACGAACTCTTACTGTAGTACCTCAACCACCTGTTCGAAAACGCCTACCACCTTCATCTTCCACTGAGTTGACTGAGCCACCCCTTAATCAAGGCGAGACAAGTACTGATGCGGGTGCACCTTTGCAGAAGAAAGCAAAAGTTACAGATTCTGCAAATGAAGGTGAAAGTCAATCTGTTGCTCCAGAAACTTTAACCACAGAAACTGATGAGACTGTAGATGCTGTCAGTGACTTTGGTAAAGGTTCAAATGAGGAAAGTGTGACTGAGAAGGAAGATGTAACTGAGAAAGACGATATGGAAACTGTTGAAGAGAAAGACGAGCCGGCAAAAGAGGCTGATGAGTTGGATGATCAACTTGAATCTCAGAATGAAAAGAATGATGCAAGTGAGAAAGAAGATGACATTCAGGAACCGAAAATGGAAATAGAAAGTGAGAAAGAAGAGGGAGAACATGTGGCAGATGATGTGGATGCTGATGAAGCTATCGATACGTCTAACGCATTAGAAAGCGCTGAAATCGAAGAGGGACAGGCAGAAGGAGGCATTATTACTCCCATAGCTTCTCCAGCTAGGATAGATGATGAAGCAGAGTTGGGCGAAATTAATTCTCCCGAGGCTGTCAATGAAGAAAAGATTGATGAAGGGGACATAGCAGATGACGCTGTTGATGTTGATGATCAGATTGGTGTGGAGGCCGATCAAAATCCCGAACCTACGACTTCTCTTACTGCTGAGACTGGCACGACAAACGCAAGCACTGAAGCTGACACGTCAAAACAAGCAACTGAAGGTGAAGAAAGCAAACAGGCATCATCTTCCGCAGGTCAAACTTCAACTGTGGTGAATTTGGTGGAAAGAGCTAGGCAGAGGGCTGTGCTGAGACAGGCTGGACAGTCGGGACCCACAGTTTCATCTTCTCCAGACAACACTGGCCGTGGTAGAGCCGTACGTGGAGGAAGAGCTATGCGAGCTGTGCGTGGTGGTGCTCGTGGCGGTGGGCGAACTGCGCGTGGAGGTTCTCCTGGTCAGCAGGGTTAAGGTTTTGCTAATTTGGTTTTCACTTGTCAATTGATTTTTGCTACATTTGAAATTATTGGATAACTTTCAGTTACAAAAGCATTTGATCTATTCATATGACATGCTGATGTGGTCAGATATAGTGCTGTAGTCGATGGCATTGCAAACATAGTGGTCAGGTTATAATTAGGAATAGGTACGGGCTGGATTTGAGCTGGATCCAATTTTTCGCCATTTAAATGCTGGCTATAGCACCATCTAC
>CAOJBI013455213.1:0-10504 GCA_948277035.1 Euphorbia corollata
CGCGCCGATGCCGGCGCCGACCATCGCATGCTGACGACGCTCGGTGGCGCTGTCGCCGGTCAACAGACCAGCGGCCACGCCGATCGCGGTGCCGATCAGCGCGTTGCGGCCAGTGCGGTTCTGCTGTTGGGTCTGCTCGCCGTACTGGTCGCGCTGCACATACGAGCCGCCGGTGGCGCAGGCGGACAACGCAATGGCGCTGGCCAGGGCAACGGCAAGGCTCTTGGTGGCTGCTGGGGACATGGTGTTCTCCTGTGGCCGGACCATCCGGCACTCAATCGTGTCGGCGAGGATAAACAGGCCAACGCGACTGGCGCATGATGAAACCGACCTCCAATCGCACGTAGCTAGTGCTGCATTCAGGAAAACGTTTTCTGCTCGGACAGCGGCATGCCTACACATAACGCATTCGGTGATGTGCGAAACAAGCGTCGCAGCGCACGCATGCAACGCCGCAGCCTTGCAGAAGAAAACATGCAGAAGTGAGCATCAGCTGACCACGCAATCAGGAGGTCGCTCGCCCTGGCGCGCGCCTAGCCGCGCGTCTTCGCATACGCCGCCAGCGCCGCATCGCGGCCTTCGGCCAGGCCGATGATCGGCGTGCGCGGATACTCCGGTGCCAGCCGCGCCAGCGACAACGGATGCAGCCACGGCGCGAAGCGTTCCTTGACCGCAAGCTTGCCGAGCTCAGGTACCCAGCGCGTGATGTAGGCGGCCTGCGGATCGAACTTTTCCGCCTGTGTGACCGGATTGAACACGCGGAAGTACGGCGCCGCATCGGCGCCGGTACCGGCCACCCATTGCCAACCCAGTGTGTTGTTGGCCAGGTCCGCATCCACCAGGGTGTCCCAGAACCAGCGCGCGCCTTCGATCCAGTGCACGCGCAGATGCTTGCACAACAGGCTCGCCACGATCATGCGCACGCGGTTGTGCATCCAGCCGGTGTGCCAGAGCTGGCGCATGCCGGCATCGACGATCGGAATGCCGGTGCGGCCCCGCTGCCAGGCCTGCAATGCGACCGGGTCTACCTTGGCCCAGTCAAAGCCTTCGAAACGCGGGTTGAGATTCTGGTTGGTGGTGTCGGGAAAATGGTGCAGCAGGTGATACGCAAAATCGCGCCAGCCAAGCTGGCGGATATAGCCGTCGATCTCGGCACCGTTGCGTGCGTCGCGATTGGTTTCCAGCGTGCCGGCGATCCGCCACGGCGCAATCTCGCCGAAATGCAGATGCGGCGACAACTGCGAGGTGCCGACCCGGTCGGGCCGGTCGCGGTTTTCGCGATACCCGGACAGCGCGCCATCGATGAAGATTTCCAGCATCTCGTGCGCGCCGGCCTCGCCGGGCTGCCAGTGCTCCCAGAAGCCTCGGTCCCAGTCCAGCGCCGGCAGCAGCCCCAGCGTGTCCAGCGCAGCGCTCTTCAATTGCGCAGGCAACGGCGGCAGGCTGCGCGGTGCCGGCACGGCAGCCGGCAATTGCAGCTGCGTAAGCGCATTGCGCCAGAACGGGGTGAACACCTTGTAGGGGCCGCCCTGCTGCGTCGTCAACTGCCATGGTTCGACCATCAGTGCGGAGTTGCAGCTCTGCACTTCGATCCCGCGCTCGCGCAGGCTGCGCTTGATCTGCGCATCGCGCGGCTGCGTGGCCGGCTCGTACTTGCGGTTCCAGTACACCGCCACCGCCTTGGTCTGCGCGATCACCTCATCCAGCACCTGCGCGCTGTCACCGGCGCGCAGCACCAGACCGCTGCCGAGTGCGCGCAAGGCCGCATCCAGCGCCGCGAGCGAGCGATGCCGCCAGCTCCGCGAGGCGGCGCCAGGCGTCCACTCGCCCTCTTCGTGCGGCGCATCGATATACAGCGGAATCGGCTGGTGCCCCGCATCCAGCGCAGCCTGCAAGGCCGGGTTGTCCTGCAGGCGCAGATCGCGACGGAACCAGACGATGGCGTAGGACATACAAGCTCGGCAGCGGCGATGAGGCGCGCAGCATAAGCCAGCAGATGCAAGGATGGCGCGATGCCGCAGCGACGGATTGTCGCCCGGCATCACGCAGGAGATTTATTCGAAACTGCCCACCGAATCGTGGGCCAGATTGTCGAATCGGGTATATTCGCCGAAGAACTTGAGCTTGCACGACCCGGTCGGTCCACCGCGGTGCTTGCCGATGATGATCTCGGCCAGGCCCTTGTCCGGCGAATTTTCCTTGTTGTAGTAGTCGTCGCGATAGATGAACACGATCATGTCCGCGTCCTGCTCGATTGCGCCGGATTCGCGCAAGTCGGCCATCACCGGGCGCTTGTCGGTCCGTGTTTCCAGCGAGCGGTTGAGCTGCGACAACGCAATCACCGGCACGTTGAGCTCCTTGGCCAGGCCCTTGAGCGAACGCGAGATTTCCGAAATTTCGGTCGCGCGGTTTTCGCTGTTACCCGGTACCGACATCAGCTGCAGGTAGTCGATGACGATCAGGCCCAGGTCGTGCTCGCGCTTGAGTCGGCGGCACTTGGAGCGCAGCACTTCCGGTGACACGCCCGGCGTGTCGTCGATGAAGATCTTGGTTTCCTTCAGCATCTTGATCGCGCCAGTCACGCGCGCCCAGTCCTCGTCTTCCAGCGCGCCGGTACGCAGGCGTTGCGCATTGATGCGGCCATTGGACGAGATCAGGCGCATCGCCAGCTGCGATGCCGACATTTCCATCGAGAATACCGCCACGCCCTTCTTGGATTTGATCGCGGCGTATTCGGCGATATTCAGCGCGAACGTGGTCTTGCCCATTGCCGGACGCGCGGCCAGGATGATCAGGTCGGTCGGCTGCAGGCCGGAAGTCATCGCATCGAAATCGTTGTAGCCGGTCGGCAGGCCGGTGATGTTGCCGCCGTTTTCGAAACGGCTGCGCAATTCCTCGAAGGCGTCCTTCAACGCGCCCGGCATCGCCACGAAGTCGGTACGCCCGCGCGCGCCGGCCTCGGCGATCTTGAACACCGCCTTTTCCGCCGACGACAGCAACTCCACGCTTTCGCGGCCCTCGGGCTGGAAGCCGTCGTTGACGATGGTGGTGCCGACCTCGATCAGCTGTCGCAATACCGCCTTGTCGCGCACGATCTCCGCGTATGCGGCAATGTTGGCCGCCGAGGGCGTGGTGCTGGCCAGCTCGATCAGGTACGCGCCATCGCCGACCTGCTCCAGCTTGCCCTGCGATTCGAACCACTCGCCCAGGGTCACCGCATCGAAGGGGCGGTCCTTCTCGTTCAGTTCGCGAATCGCACGGTAGATCAGCCGGTGATCGCGGCGGTAAAAGTCGTTTTCGGTCAGCTGGTCATTGACCCGGTCGAACGCATCCGGCGCCAGCATCAACCCGCCGAGCACGGCCTGCTCGGCCTCGACCGAATGCGGCGGTACCCGCAATTGGTCAAGCCGCGGCTCGGGACGATCGTAATCGTCGTCGTCGCGATCGCGATTGCGCTTGGAACGGAAACCAGGACGAGCGGACATGGACAAACAGACCTGACGCGAGGGAGACGAGGGCAGGAAGCATAGTCATCGGCGGCGCCGACGACCATGCACAACTCTGTGGATAACTGGTGGACAGCCGGTGCATCACCGTTCTACGCGACCGCTGTCGCAACCGCCGAGACGCTTGCTGCGCCGGGGTTTGCACCGCGTCACCGGTGCCAGTTAGCGGCTGTCTCCAGGCCCAACGCCGCTGTGGTCAACTCAACGCTTGGACTGTTCGACCAGGCCCAGGAAGGCGTCGACGAAGCCCTGCAGGAACTTGCGGCTGTCGGCGTTGGCGACCTGGTCGTCGGCGCCGAACAGGCCGTCCTTGTACTGCAGGAAGACTTCCGGTTGGCCAAGCACCCGCATGTCCAGATACGACAGCACATTGCGCAGGTGCTGCTGCGCGGTGGCGGTGCCGATCGCCCCGACCGAGATGCCGACCACGGCGGCCGGCTTGCCCGCAAACGCGCTGTCGCCGTAGGGGCGCGAGCCGGTATCGAGAGCGTTCTTGAGCACGCCGGGAATCGAGCGGTTGTACTCCGGGGTGACGAACAGCACCGCGTCAGCCGACCGGATCTGTTGCTTCAGCCGTGTGCCTTCTGCCGGGTAATCGCCATCATGGTCCTGGTTGTACAGCGGGATGTCGCCGATCTCCACATACTCGAACACGGCCTTGTCGCCGGCCAGATGCTCCAGCGCGCGCGCCAGTTGGCGGTTGTAGGACGCTGCACGCAGGCTGCCGACCAGCACGGCGATGGTGATCTTGCTCATGGGGAACGCTCCATTGGGGGAATCAGCGCCCGACTCTAGTGAGCCTGGCGCTCAGACCCGGTGAAGCGCGGCTGCCTCAGCGGCTGATCGCGGCGCGTTGGGCGCGCCAATGCACCTGCCAGGCCTGGAACATCAGCACCGTCCACAGATGCGTATGCCATTTGCGCTCGCCGCCGTTGAAGTCCCTCCACAGCCCGGCCACGGTGTCGGCGGCGAACACGCCGTCGCGCTCGAGCGTGGCGTGCGCCAGCAGATCGTCGGCCCAGCCGTGCAGGTCGCCACGCAACCAGGCACTGACCGGCGCACCGAAGCCGCGCTTGCCGCGGTAGACCATCGGGTCGGGCAGATAGCGGCACAGCACGCGCTTGAGCAGGTACTTGCTGACCCCGTCGCGGTACTTCAGCGACAGCGGCAGCGACCAGGCGAACTCGGCCACCCGCCAGTCCAGCAGCGGCGCGCGCGCTTCCAGCCCCACCGCCATGGTGGTGCGGTCCACCTTGCACAGCAGATCGTCGGGCAGATAGGCGGCAAAGTCGGCCAGCATCATCGCGTCGGCCGGCGTGCCGGAACCGTGCAGCGGGTCGGCCAGGCTGTAGAAACTGTCGGGCTCGGTCGCGCCCAGCACCACCGCGGCCGGATCGCGCCAGCGCGAGATGCGGTTGCGGTAGATGTCGCCGATGCCGCGTGCGCCGGCCTCGGCCACCAGCGCGGCCAGGCCGCCGGTGCGCGAAGACTCGCCGTTGCGGCGCGCCGCCAGCGCCATCAAGCGCCGCAGCGGCCCCGGCACCAGCCCATGCATACGCCAGTTGCGCAGCGCACGCTGGTAACGGCCGTAGCCGAAGAACAACTCGTCGCCGCCATCGCCGGACAACGCCACCGTCACCCCGCCACGCGCCAGCCGTGCGACCAGCGCGGTCGGCACCTGCGAGGCATCGGCGAAGGGCTCGTCGAACATGTCCGGCAGGGTCGGCACCACCGCCAGCGCGTCGGCGCCGCTGACATACAGCTCGGTGTGGTCGGTGTGCAGATGCGTGGCCACTTCGCGCGCCAGCGGCGCCTCGTCGTGATGCGAACCTTCGAAGCCGATGCTGAAGGTATGCACCGGCTGGGTGCTCTGCGCCTGCATCATCGCGGTGACGATCGACGAATCGGTGCCGCCGGACAGGAACACGCCCACCGGCACGTCGGCCACCATGCGCAGCGCCACCGCATCGCGCAGCACGGCGTCGAGCTGTTCCTCGGCCTGTGCATCGCTGCCGGTGAACGGCGCCGCCAGCGCGCGCTGCATCGCCTCGCGCGCGTTCCAGAACGGCTGCTGCGCCTGGTCCGGCCGATGCGCCGCCGCGCCGGCCGCCACCATCTGCGCATCCAGCCGCAGCACCCGCCCGGGCATCAACTTGAAGGTGCGCTCGTGGATGCAGGCCGGCGCCGGGATGTAGCCCAGCCGCAGCAGCAAGGTCAGCGCATTGCGATCGACCCCGTTATCGAAGTCCGGATGCTGCCACAGCGCCTTGAGTTCGGACCCGAACACCAGGGTGTCGCCGGCCCAGCCGTAGTACAGCGGCTTCTTGCCGACGCGGTCGCGGGCCAGATACAGGCAGTTGTCGCGCTCGTCCCACAACGCCAGCGCGAACATGCCGTTGCAGCGGGTCAGGGTGTCGTCCAGCCCCCACTCCACCACCGCCGCCAGCAGCACTTCGGTATCGGAATGACCGCGGAAGCGGTGCCCGAGTGCGGACAGCGCCGCGCGCAGTTGCGCGAAGTTGTAGATCTCGCCGTTGTAGGCCAGCACATACCGGCCATCGGCAGAGCGCATCGGCTGATGGCCCAGCGGCGACAGATCCAGGATGCTCAAGCGTTGATGCGCCAGCGCCACGCCGGCCTGGGCATCGCACCAGCTGCCGGCATCGTCGGGGCCGCGATGACGCAAGGCCGCGCCCATCGGCCGCACCAGCGCATCGAGTTGTTCGCCATGCATGCGTGGCGAGGCCAGCAGCAGTCCAGCCAATCCGCACATCGTCAGTGCTCCTGCCGGCAGCGCATGCCGCTCATGCCGTCACCGCGCCGGGCGCAGGCGCCGGCATCGCGATAAAACCGGGTACTGCCTGCACGCGCTGCAGCCAGGCACCGATCGCCGGCCAGCGCTCCAGATCGAAGCCGCCGTCCTCGGCGCAATGGGTGTAGGCAAACAGCGCGATATCGGCGATGCCGTAGTCGCTGCCGGTAAACCAGCGGTGCTGCTGCAGATGCTGCTCCATCACGGCCAGCGCCTGCTCGCCGCGGGCGCGCAGCTGCGGCAGTTCGGCGCGGCGCGCGGCATCGCGCGGCGTCCACAGGCTGATGAACCGCGCCACCGCGACGTACGGCTCATGGCTGTTTTGCTCGAAGAACATCCAGCTCAAGGCCTGCGCGCGCTGCCACGCGTCGGTGGGCAGATACGGGGTGCCTTCGGCCAGCCAGAACAGGATCGCGTTGGATTCGGTCAGCACGCGGCCGTCGTCGCGCTCCACCATCGGCACCTTGCCGTTGGGATTCTTGGCCAGATACGCGGGCGTGCGGGTTTCGCCGGCGACGCTGTCGACCTCGACCCAGTGATAGCGGCTGCCCAGTTGCTCCAGCAGCAGGCGCACCTTGTAGCAGTTGCCGGAACTGGACATGCCATGGACGGTCAACGGGGGACGCACGGTCGACATCAAGCTGGCTCCGCGGCAGCAACGAGGGGCTGGCAGTGTCACAGCCCCGGGGGCCTTTGCAAAGCCCTGCACCGATTCTGCTGCAAGGCGTGGCCGCGGTTGCGTGCGCTGCCGGTAGCGCGGCTCAGCGCATCACCACCAGCGCCACCGGCACACCCAGCACGGCGACCAGCATGCCCAGCACCGACAACGTCAATGCCAGCGCACCGAAGGCCCGCGAGCGTGCGCAGCCGGTCGCACCGGCAACCGCCTGGACCGCAGCGATCGACCACCACAGCCCGCCCAGCAGCAACATCAGCACCGCCATGGTCACCTGCGCCAGCCCGGCCGGATCATGCACACCGGTTCCGAACAGGACAATATCGCCGCCAAGCGCGGCCAGTGCCGCCAGCAGGCAGACCAGCCATGGCAAGGCACTGCCCAGCAGTGCCGGCAGCAACACCGCAAACTCTGCAGTGCCGCCCATCCAGCGCAGCATCCACTGCAACAGCACGCAGCCCACCAGCGCAATGGCCAGCATGATCGCCACGGCGATGGCGTGCACCCACAACGGCTGCGGAGACACCCACATCCAGCTCAAGAGCACCAGGATCAGGCCGAACACGCACCACGCGCTCCAGCGCGCGCCGGCCTGCGTGTGCAGGCGCTGCGCAACGGTGTGCGGATCGAACAGCATCCCGCCCAAGCCACCGCCGCGCCACCAGGCCAGGCATGCCAGCACCAGCACGATCAGCGCCAGCAGCGCGGCCAGCGGATAGACGAAGACGTGCATCTCCAGCGGCTGTCTGCGCGGGTGCGGCTTGAGGTCGTGATTGAAGTACAGCAGGTCGCGGGCACGCTCCATGTCGGCGGCTGCACGCTTCACGCCGCTGGCGGGAATGCGGTCGGACAGCCGCTGCCACTCGCCGACGATGACGATGCGTCCTTCGTGCGTGGAGACCGTGCGCGAGAACCGAAACCACGGGTTGGCGACCACCTGCGTATCGGCTTCCACCCGTACCGCCGGGTCGACCCGCACCCGCACCGTCTGCCGCGCCAGCCGCGGGCCACCCAGCGCCAGCGGGCTCTTGCGCGCCGCCGTGGGCAGGGCGTCCATCCATTCGCCGAGCTGGAACAGCGGAAAGCCCAGCTCGTCGCCCTCGTCGGTCGGCCACTCCAGGCGGTAGGCCTCGTGCGTGCGCACGTTCAACACATCGGCCGCGTCGATGGTCGGCACGCCGACCTGCGTCAGCGCGGTGTAGTACTGCTGCATGAATTCCAGATAGTGCTCGCCGACCGCCTGCGCACCGTTGTCGTCGAAGCTGGTCGCCACGCGCTCGCCGCGTCCCTGGCGATACGTGGTGTCCACGGTGAAGGTCGCCACGCGCTGCGGCTTGCGCAGCGAGATCACGACCTCCTCGTCCACCTCGACCTGCGGCAGCGTCGGCATCGGCGATGGCACCGCCACCAGATCGCGCTGCCCGGCCACGACCGGCAGGCCGCGCACGAACGGCAACGGCCGGCGTTGCGCCAGCGGGCCCTCTTCGCGGTCGCGCGTGGCATCCACCCATACCTCGCCCTGCGGCAGGTGCGCGCGTACCACCACGTGGTCGAACGCGTAGGGACTGGGCAAGCGCAGATCCAGCCCGTGGCCCTTGTCGCTGCTGACCAGCACCGGCTCGGCGCGGATGCCGGCCAGCTGCAGCAGCGCGATCAACAGCGTCGCCTTGTCCTTGCAGTCGCCGTAGCGATTGCGCAGCGTCACTTCCGGTGGATGCGGCGCGTGGGAGTTCTCGCCCATGTCCAGGCCGACGTAGCGGATCTCGCCCTGCACGAAGGCCACTGCACGCAGCAGTGCGCCCTGCGGGTCGTCGCGGCGCAGCTGCAGGTTCTGCACCATCCCGTCGGCAACGCGTGCGTCCTTGAACGCGTGCGGATACAACTGCGCGGCCCATGCCGCCACCGCCGCCCAGTTGCCGGCAGTGGAGACTTCGATCCGGCCATACGGATCGACATCCTCCGGGGTGTCCTTTTCTTCCTGCACGGCGGGCAGGTCGCGTGCGGCGATGTCCAGTGTCGCCACATCGCCGGTGTGGCTGACGTTGCGGCTGAAGCCTGGCGCAGTCACCCGCCACTGCAATCCCATGCCGGCCGGATGCCGCACCCGCACCCGGCGCTCGCCCAGCGCTACGCCGTAGCGCGCATCGAACACGTCGTAATAGCCCTTGCCGAACACCGGATTGCTGCCGGTGATGGTCACGCCGTAATCGACCCGGTCGCCCACACGCAGGTCCGGCAAGGTGATCGACAGCGTCAGCGCGCCATCGATCAGCCCGTCTTCCAGTCCGCTTTCGCGGCGCAACCGGGCGTAGTGCGCCTGTTTGCGCATGTCGATACGCTTGCCGTCGCGCCAGACCTCCAGGCTGTTGAGCGCCAGCTGCTGGTACTGCGGCTGGTAATCGATGGAGATCTGCCCGGCCTCGTCCAGACTTTTCGCACGCTGCACGGTGTAACTGAGGCGGCGATACGCCTGCGGCGCCGCGCCGGTCAGATCGACCTGGTCGGATACCAGCTCATAGCGCAGCCCGCTGGCACCGGGCACCTTGTCGGGCACCGCATCGGCGATGACCCAGTCCGGTGGCGGCGCCATGCGCGGCGCCTCGCTGGCCTGTGCCGGTGCGATCACGCTCGCCACCACCGCCAGCACGCAGCGCATCCAGAACACGCCACGCAGGCGTCGCCTCCCATCCCTGTCGATCAACACCCACTCCTCGTCAAAACGCATTGAGTCCCGTCAGCGCACGCCCGACCACCAACTGATGCACGGTCTCGGTCCCCTCGTAGGTGATCACCGATTCCAGGTTCAGCGCATGCCGGATCGCCACATGCTCGGTGGTGATGCCGGCCGCGCCCAGCAGATCGCGGCACTCACGCGCGACGTCCAGGGCCATGCGGCAATTATTCCACTTTGCCAGCGAGATCTGTTCCGGCCGCAGCTGGCCGGCCTGCTTCAGCCGCCCGAGCTGCAGCGCCAGCAGCTGCGCGGTGGAAATCCGCCGCGCCATGTCGGCCAGCTTGATCTGCGCGCTCTGCGTGGCCGCCAGCGGCCGGCCGAACAGGATGCGTTGCCCGCTATAGGCCAGTGCCTCGCGCAGACAGGCCACCGCCGCGCCGATCGCGCCCCAGGCGATGCCGTAACGCGCCTGATTGAGGCAACCCAGCGGCGCCTTCAGACCGGCCGCGTTCGGCAGGCGCATCTGCTCCGGCACGTAGACGTTGTCCAGGAACAAGCCCGAGGTCACCGATGCGCGCAGGCTCATCTTGTGTGCGATGTCCTGCGCACTGAAGCCGGCGCTGCCGGTCTCCACCAGAAAGCCGCACACGCCGTCGTCGGTATGCGCCCAGATGATCGCCAGGCCGGCAATACTGCCGTTGGTGATCCACATCTTGGCCCCGTTCAAGCGCCAGCCGTCGCCCTGCCGTACCGCGCGCGTGGTCATCGCGGCCGGATCCGAGCCGCCCTGCGCTTCGCTCAGCCCGAAACAGCCGATCAGACGGCCGGCGGCCATC
>CAOJBI013457292.1:0-10705 GCA_948277035.1 Euphorbia corollata
GAATACCTTCTCCGGTAACTGGATCCTCCCACCGTACGTACCTCCTTCCGCTCTCTTCGGGCTGTTTCGGTTTAAGATTCGAATACGAAACCGATATATTAAGCCCCAGATTCAACCCATCATATTCTATCCAAACATTAAGAAGATCACCGCTTTAAAGATCGACATTAATTGAATCCAAATCAGTAATTTGAGTAGAGATCATATTGTTTAGATCCAGACCCACATGATTCCCATTAATATCCTTAAATTCCACATCCATAAGAGTATCGAATTCAACTGCTACAAAACCCAACCCAGTCCCGTCGGAGTTCAAAAGCCCGAGACACCCGCCGGCGGCTCCGATTGATTCCGCGTCCGGCGAGAGGACAAATGCGAGACCGCCGCCAATCGAAGAAGGGTTTAAATTAGCAATAGAGAAAGAGAAAAAAGTGGTGAAGCTGGAAACGAAGTGGGTTCCGGGTTGCCGGAATCTAATTGGCTTGGAGTAAAGAACTCTGCCGGCGCCGGAGTTGGGGACGGCGAGGTCTCGAGTGAGACGGACACTCCCATTGCTTAAATGAGCGTCTCCGATGAGCTTCAAGCTGCTTAAAGTCAAAGTGCCGAAATCAAATTCAGTGGAAGAATAAACTGTAACAACGAAGAAGAAAAAACAGAGGAATGGGGAAAAGGGAGAAAATACAATGCGTGACTTTATGTGAAGAAGAGATGACATTTGGTTGGTTAATTGATTTCCATTACAGAGAAAAGAAAAATAATTTGGAATGTTTCTGCGAAGAAGTATAATTTTTTTGGGTTAAAAAGAGACGGAGAAAAAATTAAAGAGGAGGAGGAAATTAGCAAGGAATCCCAAGGAGAATGAAGAAGACAGGTGGATGGGCGGATTGACACGTGTCCATTTATAACGGATATTTTTCTTTTTTTTTACGATAAAAGAAAACTTTTTTCCACTTTTTTTTGTGTCTAGTCTTTTGTTGTCCGAATCTTGTTACGACTGGCGGCTACTTGCCGTTGGCGGTACTGTCTCCGTTAAATGAATTATATAATTAATGAGTTTTTACAAAATTTATAGCTTTATTATGTGAATACATAAATAATTTTTTTTTAATTTAACTATCTGTTGAATAAAATATCTTTATTTAATTTTTTAACTGAATTGATTGTATATGTGCTTTAATTCGTTTGGTTATGAGTAATTGATATAATTACTCCTAAAGGTAAGTAATTTTGATGTGAAATTGAGGTTTGAATTGTTCAAGAAAATGCTTGTGCCTTGAATTATTATATGGGGGTGGCCTACAACGAAAACAATAAGATTAAAAGGGGAAAATTCCCTCATTTAGGTGGGTTGCCTAGATTGAATGAATCATATTTGTCGTATTAGATCTTATTTAGTACATTTTATTCAATTTGGGCATAGATCAAAACGTGAACATGGTTTCTTAGTATATGATTAAAGGAAGTGCCAAAGTTGGAAAATTTATTTTTTTGATGATGTGATAATATTGTCCTGCCAATTACATGAAACTTTGTGGTAATGTTGAAATAAAATATATCATTGTAGGTAATTGAACTTTAATCCAACGATTGACTTTTGTAATTAATTCATGATTCTCAAAACTTGTAGTTATTGACATTTATCTTATAAATAAATTGAAAACTCTCTTGAAGTGAAAAGTAGGTGATCTTTATTTTTATTTTTTACTTATAAGTTAAAAATAAATAACGAGAAATACCTATATTATTTTTTATATGTTAAAAAATCATTATAATAAAATTCTTTCCTATGATATTTGTAATCCTATTTTGTTAACATTCCTATTAATCTTGTATTGGTACGTTGACTAGAATTCCACTTAGTTACAATTCTGATTAGGAAAACCATCTTATATAGCTTGTAGTATATTTATATTATCATCATCAATTTGTTCATTCTCCAAAACTTCCATAACTAACTATTCGTTTTTTAAATATTGTTAAGATTTATGAATTCACAGTTGAAAAAGATGGAGATATAAGTACACCATTTAACAGACTTGGATAATGTAGGTTTTTTTTTATACAATATTTTTTTAAAAGTATTTACAGTTGAAAAGATGGAGATATAATTACACCATTTAATGAACTTGGATAATGTTTGGGTTTTGTAAGAGATTAATTATGGAACTCAAAATTTCAAATTTCTACTTTAAAAGCTATACCAATTGAATTACGTCCAATAATTTAAAAAGAAAAGAAAAAGAAAATAATACTTTGCACTAACAAGAGGCAAAGTCCCAATTCCATACTTTGCCCTTAAACTACACATTCTACAATTGCTCATTTCATATTCGTACTTGGTAGGTAAGATCAGTCAAAAAAAACTTTAAAAAGTGCGTTAACTTTATATTAAACATCTTATTATTAGGAATGTATTTACGGTTGGAAAAAATAGTAATCAATGTTAAGATAGATTATCATCTGTTGCGAGACTCACCCATTATATCCAGGTGCGAGATCCGGGTCAGGTATGAATGCGTCGAGGTAAGGTTTCAATAAATCAGATGGAGAACAAAAAAAAAAAGAAGTATTTTAATATTACTAATTTAACGATGGAAAAATCAAATTAAGAAAGTCAACCGCGGAACGAATTAGTCTAAATGCCCCTAAGCGTTTTCATAAAATGCATACAGATTTTGTGCATTTGATTTATATAATAAAAAATAATAGGCTATTTCGGATAAAAAAGCAGTTGTAACCAAACACGTACTATTGCTTTTTACTGCTTTTGAAGATCAAAAAGTGATCAATAACAGCAAACAGTTATCAGCAACCGCAACCGCAATGCGAACAGCAATACCAAACGGAGCCTATGACTAATGGAGAAATGTAGCTTAAACACATTCCATTATTTTTTATGCCATACTAATTAACTGTGAAAAGGGTTATGCATAAATTTTTAATGACACGGTGTGAATTAAACTACAGCTAGTATAAAATAAATTGTTTTGTACTAAAACTACATATATTGATGTTTAGAACTATTCTACATATAAACTTATTTATACAGCAAACCGACACTTTCTGGTGGTGTAAAGTACTTCCATTTATAAAAATTAAAAAAACAGTTTTATCATCTATTTGGTATTAATTGCTACTACAGGAAAATATTATAGTAGAAAAACTATGATTGAATGATTATGTCGACTTACCTAGCTTGAATTATAGACCCAAAGAGAGTCTGAGAGTGATCTGCTTCTGAAATCCATGGACAAATACTTAAAGGTTAAACAAAACCACTGTTTTGGAGTTCATTAGTACGACAACAAATCAATGACCAAATTTGTTTGAAACCTTATTTATCTATCAAATTAAACATTATGTTCAAAAGTGTTTTTCATTACCTTGCTCAAAGAAATTACCATTACTCATGAATATTTGTTAAGCATTGCTGAATACTTGTGACTTTTTAGTTAATGAAATGACTTGCTGCAGTGTAGGAATGCAAAAATGTGAAATATGATAAATTATTTGTGTTTAGTCCATTATAGACATTCATAGTTATTCCTTTTATCATATAATGGAGTTGGTCATGAATAACTATTCCATTAGAAATGTAATAGATATGAGTTGTAATGACGGATTCAACACAAAATCATCTTTTGTATTTCATTTTCTTCCGTTCATTTCTATTTAATTATATAGAATATCTATTTCGCAAACTAAATGCCAACTTATAAGTTAGAAGCTATGAATCATAAATTTTTGTATATTATCCAAGCATCTTATTATATTTACAGTATGACTAATGAAAACACAAAAAAACAAATATAGATATTCATGTATACTTTGTATAGTGATCTCAAATTTATCCATGACTTTACAAGTTTTTCTAAGCCATTATCTAATAATGTAAACTATTCTAAACTGTATATGAGTTAGTTTTAATATTCATATTATATAAATTATAAGTTTGAAAATTATTACTATTAATTAACTAAATAAAACAGTTTCAACGACACATACCCCGCAAATTTTAAAAAATATCACCGATGACCCAATTGGTTGCCTGTGATTGGAGTCTGTAGTGGTACATAAGAGAAGATAATCTATATGCGGATTTCTTGGTTAATTTTTTAACTTTGCTTTCTTTTTAGACCATATGTTAAGTTTGGGACCTACCCGTTTATGATGGTGGATTTGATATGAGAGTCTTTTTAAATTCCAGCAGGCCTAATTGGTTTGTTTCCTTACGTACGAGAGTGGCAGTGGACTGTTACCCAATTTTCCCTTCATTATAAATTTAAAAAACATGGTTTTAATAGTTTTACAAGGAGATTTTTGTGAAATATTTTTATTTATAAAATAATATATGCGGTTTCAAAAATTAACGTAAACATGATTTTCAATTTGAAATTCCGCGATAAGATGAGATTATTTTATTTATTTTCAATTTGAAATTTTGTAACAGGGTTAATAAATATATAATACATATTGATGATAAATTTTAGAATTCTTTTAGAAATAAAAATAATTTATACTAAATTTTGTTGGTAACTTTATAAAATAATGATAAAATGAATAATTTATGAAATTACTTCAATTTTAATGTATAATTTCTTAATAATATGATTAAATTATATGAATGTTTAGTTGATTAAAATACATTTGGAACATTGATATTTTATTTATAAAAATATATTTTATCCTTTATTTACTAAGTTTTGAAATCACCTAAACATTCACCATTTTAAAATATATTTTATATATTTTAAATCACCATTTTATGAATAATGATTTTTTTTACAAAACTGTCGAATTATAATAAAATATATTTTATAAGTTTACTATATATTTAATTTTGCATCTCTTTGGTAATGGTAGCGTGGGCATGCGCCACTAATCAATTTCGAATCATTTTTAGTCCACCCTCATTGGCCACTAAATTATTCAGTTCTTGTTTTTTTATTTAAATTCTCTAACTTAATTTAAAAAAGAATAGGAGAGAAATAGATACAAATCAATATATATTTATTTTTAATTCTAAAACACTTGCTCTTTCTCTCTTCTTCTAAGTAAGACCCTGTTCTTTTCAACTTCTGAAACCTGAACTGAACTAAACTGAACTGAACTGAACTTAACTGAACTAAACTGAACTGAACTGAACTGAACTTAACTGAACTTAACTTATTTCAGTGTAAATTTATAACTACACATACCTGAACTTAACTGAACTGAACTTAACTTAACTGAACTTAATTGAACTGAACTTAACTGAACTGAACTAAACTGAACTGAACTTAACTTAACTGAACTGAACTGAAC
This sequence comes from Euphorbia corollata, assembly GCA_948277035.1. Classification (NCBI taxonomy): domain Eukaryota; kingdom Viridiplantae; phylum Streptophyta; class Magnoliopsida; order Malpighiales; family Euphorbiaceae; genus Euphorbia; species Euphorbia corollata. The sequence continues at coordinate 5,305 of CAOJBI013457292.1, forward strand.
CAAATTGAAGGTGAAAAGAACAGGGCCTAAGTGTGAATTTTTCATCAAAAAAAAAGTAAGTGTGAATTTTGTCAAAGTTTCCTAATATAAAGATTGCATTAAATGAAAGAATAAAATATATACTAACAGATCCCTAGAAATATTCTTTCTTCATTTTTCATTTTTCTTTTATTATTTATAATTGATTAAATAAGGATAAATAGGAAAAACGATGACATAAATGCGTTGAAATTCGAAAAATATTAGTTATTTCAAGAAATTCTATACTAATGTGATACTTGTTTAGGGATGGAGTAATAAATACAAGCCGTTAATTTAAAAAACAATGAACATTATACATTTAAAATTACTCACCAACAATATTTTCCCGCTAAATGTTATTGGAAATTATGGATACCAGAGTACATGTGCTGCTCTGTTAAAGATAGACCAGAGTAGCAAGTTTGATTTATTCATATGTTGCTTGTTGGGTTAACACACGGTTCTCTTTTTATAATTCAATTTTTTTTAGAGGTTTTTAATTTGAGGATGTATTATTATTTACACCTTTTCATTTTATTACACTCGTTCATTTATCTATTTCGAAAATTACGTAGTCAGATTATATCCTTTTTATCTCTTTGAAAATTTAAAAAATTAACAAACAGAATTAATACAAACTCCGATTTAAAGTAACTATTATTACAAGATTTGATTTACACGTCGATCTATTCAATCTTAGTCAAAAGAAGAAGAAAGATTGAGATTTTTTCTTTTTATCTGATTTCTCAAAAATAAATTACCCTACAAATCTTATATTATATAAAAGACATAATTTATACTTTTATATTTTACATTTACGTGAAGTACAAATCATATCCTATAAATCTCTGTCTTTTCTCCCTCTTTTCTTCATTATCCATAGCAACCACCTTCCATCATCATCATCATCATCATCGTCCAATAGTTACTGCCTCGTTGGCCGTCATTATTTCGCCGCTGCCGTTGTTATGATCTCATATGATACAATTCATGTCTTCTACAATCCTCGTTGCTACTCACTGTGCTTTTCCTATCAACACTAAGATCAAAGAACTTATTTATGGAGTTGAGTCGTTGACTTAATCATTGTTGTCATCATCTTTGTTGGTCATCACCATCGTCACTTTAATCTCCAGCACCAACTCCCTTACTTTCCTCCTTTGTTGTTCATGTCATCAATGTGTTTGTTTTGTTTCAACCTTAATTGAAATTTGTTGGTTCAATAGAAATCAAAGTTTAGGAATATGAAGTTAAACATATTTCATTTACTAGATTGGAAACATTCTTGCCACAATTAATATTGTTAATATTATTTATTGTTATAAATTGTAATTGTTCTTACTGTTACATTTGTTTGTATGTGTCTACCACATGTTTGATGAAATGTTTGACTTGAAACAGATGACTTTATATATAAAGCCTTTGTTTCAAGTCAAGTGCGTCATCGAACATGTGATACTACTCTTCTACAAGGTATAAAGCCTTCGTGTAATGATTTTTTTAGAAAGAGAGTTAATTATATTATAAACATAAAGGGGAATATACTATATAAATACATTATACCACTATTGTACCATGTATAAGAGCTTTCACACCATGTTTAAGATCTTCATGTCATGATTTTTATAGGAAAATTCAATACTGTTGTGAACATAAAGGAGATAAAATATTATATAATTACATTATACTACTTTTATAACATATATATGGCATTCATGAAAAGACATTAAAAAATGGGTACCATGTCACTATTATACTAGGTATAAGACTGTGATAAATTATTTTTTTTTTCGAAAAATTCGAATTGTATGTCATTTTTAATATAAAATTAAGACGAACAAAATATTTCAAAGCATTGATTCAAAAAGTTCAATGATTATATGGATGTTTGAAGTTACGATATTTAAATTAAATAGGAAAGAGAACGTAACTAAAAAGATAAATATTAACATAAAAAAAACTTAAATAAAATGACAAAATTAATGATACTTCCTCCTATTTTAAAATCTCTTTTTTAACGTATGTTTAAATTAAAAAAAAAAAAAAAAACTCTCAGGAAAAGTAAATATATTTAATTGAGCTTGGTCTAGCTAACTGGGCTCTAAACTTTAATATAACGGCCCAACACAACCTGGCGCATAAAATTTGACACATTTATTAATGGGGATATTTTGAAATTTCACAAATCAATGATACTAATTGAGGGGGAAATTTTTTGCTATCATCAAATTAATGTTCCCATTCAATTATTGATGTGCAATTGTTGTTTTATTTGTACTCTTCCTTTCATTTTCTTTCTCTTACTTCTAATTTTTTCCCGTATGTTCTTACACATGTAAAAAGTTAAGTAGATGACATGTAAAAGAATATCTAAAATGGAATAAAAAAATTTTCCTATTATGCAGCATTCCATATACATGATAAATCGGATTGAAAAAAATATAAGGCTAACTGCATTATCACGCCAACTTGTTACATTTCGTCTACTCTCTACCTAAATTTTGAAAATGTCTCTGTAGCTCCCTCACCTTGGAAAAAATTAATGCATCAGTTTGCCTCCATGAATGTCACATGTTAGTTTTTAATTGGTTTGAATTTTCAAATACGCAAATTTTCTTATTTTTTCTCTTCAATTAAAAACTGACATGTGACATTTAGAGGGTAAATTGGTGTATTTTCACGAAATTAAGGAAGATGCGAAAACTTTTTCAAAGTTTAAGGGAGTCATTAAATGAATTGAAACAAATTGAGAAAGTTGGTAATGCATTTCGCCGTTGAATGGATAACCTAAGTTTCTTTTATTCTATTCATTATTTAATAAATATTTACAAGACAAGACTAATCTAATAATAACGGAATATATATATATATATATATATATATATATATATATATATTCTACATTTCTATTTAACATTTTTTCATTTTTTCTTTTATCAACTTTAAGACATTAAAAGGTAGGAATATATTATTTCAAATGTTTATGGCGATGGTTAGGGTTGTGTAGATCTACCTATATATCTACATATTTTCATAACAATCTTTTCGAATCTAAATGTTAAGAAGATTATGTGGATTATATCTTGTATAGTTTATGAGATTTCATAGTTTGAGTTGCTTGTTTTTGAATCGCTATTCTTCTTCATGTTATATGATGTATTTGTTTGTTTTGCTGCCATTTGGCAGACTTCATCACCCACTATGGTCATTCCATTTCCTTCATGTGGAATTATGTATCAGGTGAATTTATGTATTTTCTTGACTCAGTCCATTTCTTTATTCTTCGATCTACAAATATTTATGTTTAGGGAAATATAAGTAAACACAACAAAAAAAGAATTTATATTTTTACATATGAAAAATCATATTTATGCTTTTACAGAAAACATTTGTTATGTTTTTATATGAAATTTTTTTCATAATTTTGTTTTTACCTACCTTTTCTTATACCTAGTATAAGACCTCTAGTATAAGATGATTTGTCCTACACCAGAAAAAAAAGTATGTAAAAATAAAAATATAAAAAGAATTTTAACACAGAAAAATGACAACAATTTTATATATAAAAACTTAAAGAGTAAACTTCAAAAACATGCCTTGTGGTTTGATCATTTTGCAAAAGGTCATTGTGAAAATTTTTTCTACAAATGGGTACTTGTGGTTTCAAAAGTTGGTAAAAAGAGGATAAAAAATATTTTTTCATTAAAAATAATAGTGTTACGTAAGGTATTTCAATCAATTCAATAATCCTATAATTTAACCATGTTATATAAGAATTATATATAAAATTTTGAGATTTTTTTCAGAAATTTTTCATTTTATTATGATTTTTAAAAGATATTTTCATATTTAAATTGAAAAAGATATTTGTAATTTTCCGAAAAATCTAAAATTTATTATTAAAGTGTATTGTATTTTTATTAATTAATCTATAAAATTTCAGTTCAAAATAGACAAAATTACCTTTTTTATGACGTAATTAAAAATTGAAAAACCTCTTTTTGTCAATTTTGAAAATCACAAGCACCCATTTGAAGAAAAAAAAATTCCACAATGACTTTTTTACAAAACGACCAAATCACAGGGCATGTTTAAAGTTTACCCAAACTTAAAATATGATTCTCTTTTATATAAAAACAAAAATAATTATTTTTTATTTTTTTATGAACAATTATCCCTTTTATGTTTATGGAATGAAAATGGTAAGTTGATATATATAAAAAATGTATACTTGTAACAAGCCACAACTATAAGACAATTTTATTAGATGGGCTTCGCCAGGTGTTTTAATGGGGCAAAGCCCGTAATTACAATTAACGCACACACTACCACAAATTTATGCATAACTAAGCAAAATAAAACTTGTTCACATTTGTTGCATATTTTGCCATTAATTCACATAGCGGCAATCCTTCCTCACCTCTCCTTGATCACCGGTGAGAGGGTTGCTCTCCGACAGCAACACCACCGCCCTAGCAAATTGTTCGTGGAAATAGTCGTTATCGGCAGCCATTTTCTGGACATAAGGAGAGGTGATTGGATCCGAAGCCAATTGTTGATCAACGAGAAGCAGTCCTTTGTGGTTCAACAAGTTCTTGTAATACATATTATCAAGAATCATGGGTGTTTCTCTGTCGTTTCGTGCATATTCGACTGCCTTTGGATCAGGGTAGGGGCTTGGACATCTTCCTTTGAGGTAGTCAGCATATTGAGGGTTAAGTGTGGGATCGACGGTTGGATAGAGCCTTCCTACTAAGTTCACGCAGTGGACCCTTCCGACGGAATGTGCGCCTAATAGAGCAACGGATGCCTCAGCGTCAAGCCCCAAGGATTGGAAACGTTCAAGGAGTAGCGAGGTGCTTGCATTGTGATTAGGGAGTGAATCTGCAAGTATTCCTTCATAGCTTTCCCTGCTGTCCCTCCTCCCTGTTTTTATTTCCACTCTTGGCCCTCCTAACTGTATATAATCCCAAATTCAATTAAATCCGAATTTTCAAATATAAAACTTTTAACTGGGAAATTAAGAGTATAAGAAGCACCATGACAATGCCATCTCTAGCAGAAAGGGCAACAACGTCAGCACAAGAAACGGTAGAAGGACATTCTTTCTCAAGTGCTTCTTTGATTGTGTTTACATACTTGAAATTCCTCATCCCAAAACTCAATTCTGATTCTTTTTCTGATTTTATGTCCCCCGCTGTCTCTAACAAAAGGGATGCATCGCAGGACTGCAACATTTGATCAACAATTTCTTAATTAATATAGTTAAGCACCGATAAATAGTAAAATAGAAAAAAAAATACAAGATAGTACCTTAACACAATCATGGAAAAGATTCCGAAGCCAAGAAACAGCAGTGTTTCCATGTTCGTAGTAGAGG
>CAOJBI013459470.1:0-18410 GCA_948277035.1 Euphorbia corollata
TTATTATCGGCCCCGCGCCAATTCCAAAATAATTTCTAATAGAAATATCTTTACCCTCGTTAACATTTTAATTGAAGCAGCAAAATATTTTGTTTCAAAAATTCATCAATTAAAATATCAACTCATGCATTCACACAATGTTTTACGATTTCTTTCGCATACTAGTGAATTTTTCTACATATCGAAATTCCTATATGCGAGGGGCAAACTGTTTGCACGGTTCGCTTGACCCGATCAGGAAAATTACCGACTTCGCATCACGGGAATGACAAGAGCCGCACGAGCCGAATTGTCGTATTTATCTGTTAGTAAAAAATCTGAAAAACCCTAAAAATCACGTCCGATTTCTCAAAACGGACCGAAAACTCGGAAAAAATCAAAACCGAATCGAACCAGGCCCCCCACCTAACCCTAACTTTCCCTGATTTGGGGTTTTTTTGTCCTCCTAGGTAATTAGCCCGCGGGCTATTTACCTAGGGGGTAGCATCCCCCAAAATCCGGGAAGCTAGGGGGCTACCCCCTAGATAGGTAAATAGCCCGCGGGCTAATTACCTCCCCACTATAAAAGGGAGTGCTCCCCTTCCATTTGGAAAGAACAGAAAAGAACCAGAGAGAGAATTCGAATCCCGGCTTTCCCCAGAGCTAATTCCGTCAGTTTTCGCTCCGAAACGCGTCAAAACTCTGTCGGATTCAAAGATTCTCAACCAAATCCCTTCGAGCTTCGATTTAAATCAAGTTTCCCTCGGAAACCTTCGATTTAAACTCGATAAAACTCATTCAAAACCAGTTTTACTCATGATTATTCTCATAACTCGAGTCAAAATGCTCTCAAATTAGCATAAACATCCACAAATCTCTTTTCAATTCAACTTTTCTCAAAGTTTCCTGTCAAATCAACGGCAATTCGGTCCCGAACCGGGTCTCACGTTATCCTGGATAAGCGAAAAGGTAACTGAGGGTATTGGCTCTACGTCTTAAACTTTATTTACGTTATTTTATTCATTTTCATTACATATTTGGGGTAAAGAGCCACTGGTGCTGTTTTACCATTTATTTTCTATAAAATGCATTAATATATGAAAACGAGTTTGCAGGTGAAGACCGGACACCCTAAAATAGGGGAAACTTTGTCCGGATTACTATAGAAAATCCCAAGTAGCGCCGTTACTCTGCCGAAATCCCGGCTAATTTTTACTATTTTACTAACCCGTCGTAATGCCAAAATTACCATAAAAAGTCATAATTCTCGATTTTGAATAAAATTAGTAACCATTATATCCGAACTCAGAATCTCTCTTTTCAGGTATAGAATCCTACTACGGATCAGTATACCACAATTCCCGGTGGAGCTGAACCGGGTGGCGACTCTTTTTCTGTAAAATGGGGTATTAACTTCGTTTTACTGTTTTTATCTTAATTTAAGGAAATCAAATTGAAAATGGTTTTTCTTAAATAAAATTTATCCCCAGAGAGCGCAAGACTCTTATTTTCAAAACCGAAACCCGGGCGAATTCGCGCCTCGCGCAGTTCAACCCCATTCTACAAAAACACTACTTTTTCGACCTTTCCAGAAAAGGACCGCCAGCTCACAAGATCGGATCATCAAAGATTGGGCGATACTCTAATGATAGGTCATACAGGTCGTAAGATCCCGGATAGTAGGGCTGCTGCTGCGGGTCGTAGGAGGTGGAAGGCCCTGCATAAGAAGATGGTTGCTGCTGCTGTTGCTGTTGTGGTAGTACCTCATGTATCCACATGTTCGTGATCTCAACGTTGAACTGATGGATATATCCCTTCAAAATTTAAAACCATCATGCATTTTCATAACATTGCACTTCATGCATCATATTTTGCATAAATAGGAAATCGGGAACTTACAATCATCTCGGAGCTGTATCCTACGATAAAACATTGCATCATCTAGTGATACTCCTAGTCCCTAAAACTATCAACTATAGGGACCTATTAGGCAAAGTAAAAGTCAGTACTCAAATTAGAAAAGAAAGAAAACATAAAGCTGAAGGATTTGAGCACTCACATGGGTAGAATCAGCTGGGGTATAAGTCACTACCATGCAAGATCGGAATATGGCTCGATCACAGGCATGTAAGCAGTCCCGTCAAGCCTAAAAACACTAAAGCCTAACTGATCGAGGTGGAGAACTCTATGGCCAGAAATGATCACTGAATCGGTAAAAGCAGTAGAAGAAGCAAAAGAGCTCGCAGGACGGCTCCTAGTCCTCTTCCGACCCTGATGATTCTATAAAAATAAGAATATAAAAAGTTAGCATATGAATATCTCAGAAATAAGAGAAACGTTTGATGAAAGCTTACCATTACTCTGGTCGCACCATGTGAACCGGAAGAACCGGCTCCACCTAAAGAACCAGCACCACCGGAAGGACGGGCACCTCTTGAAGGACCACTATCTCTACTTGAAGGAGCCCTGTCATGCCGATCCTCCTCATTATTAACTAGAACCAGCTTGGGGTCTACGTTAGGCCATCCTAGAAGCCAAGTGCGGCAGAACTCCTTATAAGCTCCCTGCAGACTAGTAAGGATAGAGTCCTCTCCCGCGTCGCAAAACCTCCCTATGTTTGTTGGAATTCTTAGGCCAGAACAACCAATTGGGCAATGGAGGAAGAGCTTATTTGAGTTTGGGAGGAAGGTGACATCCCTCAATCCTGCTCCATAAGTACCACTCGAGAGATTGAGGACTAGCAATAATCAAATGTCTGCCTATAAAGGTCCAAACATTTATCATCTCTTGAGTCCAAGTAGCCGAGTCACCCCAAGGGGAAGTCCTGATCTATGTCTAAAAAATTCGAAATAAGAATGCGAACATAATGAAATGAATAAAATATATAAGTAGAAGACTGATACTTGAGCGGATGTGAGGTCTCGGAGATGCTGCAGGAGCTGAAGCCGAGTGAGATGAATGTCCGACGAGTGGAACTAGTGGGAAAGTCTAGGAAAGTAGGGATAGTTGGTCCCTGGAACCAACAGTGGCCTATCAAAAAAACCAAATCTACAAGAAAAAATCAGAAGTCAGAATGAGCAAACACTTAAAAGACTGAAGAGAAAAGAAATCAGAAGTAGGAAGCCTTACCGCAATGACCTGAAGAGAAGATTTGAACTTCTCTATCTTATGCCTATTACACTAATCTAGTGCCCAATACAAATGAGCCAAGGTGGCCCATCCCCAAACTTGGCTATTAAAGCCATCAAGATTGACAAAGATCGGAAGGATATTAAGATTAATATCGGACCGCCCGGTCAGGAAACAAAAATAGGACAAGGTAGTGGCTATGAAAGCCCGAGCCTTGCAAGTGGATAATCGGCCCACTCCACGCCCCTGCACCCAGTAATCCATTAGCTGCTCCAGGAGATAGAACTCTTGGTAGTGCCTGAAAACTCGATCAAGGCCTCGATTGCTGCCCTGTTGAACTGATGATAAGAGAAAGTAGCGTTGGAGTTGATCACTCTCTAGGTGAATGGCAATCCTGTGAGGGCGCAGTTGTCAATAGGGGTAATAGTGAACTCCTCGCAAGAATAATGGAAAGTTTGAGTGGTGTCAGAATAATGGCTCAGCAAAGTTGATATGAGATCCTTCTTCAGATAAGGATACCCGCGAGAGTGCTTATACACCAGATTTTGGACCATGGTGCCAACGAAAGTAGAGTTGACAATGGTTCGAGCATATGGAGATAAGGCTCTATACCACTTGTGCACGTGATGCACACTACCACCGTTATGTTCAACTACCTGCATTTAAATATTTTCACAATTCATTCATATACATAACTATCCGATAACTCCAGTGGTTATCGGATCCAACATGGCATTTAAAATAAATACACATATCCCTAGCAGATTATGAATTTAAAAATAAAGTATGCATTTTAGAAAATAATTTTCTAGGCTAATTCCGTGACATGGAATAATTTTCTAAGCTAATTTCGTGACATGGAATAATTTTCCAAGCTAATTCTGTGACATGGAATAATTTTCTAAGCTATTTCCGTAACATGGAATAATTTTCTAAATTAATTCTATGGCGGGAAATAATTTTCAGACTATTTTATAGCATAAAATAATTTTCTAAAAATTAATGTCATAGCATAACAATTTTCAAAATTATTTTAAGGAATACAAAGATTTTTTCCTAAAAGTAATAAGCATATATGAATTTTCTAGAATCAATTAGGCAATTAAATAAATTTCAAAACATGCATAAAGGTATCTTCTAAAAATTCTGTGACATGCATAAGTTTAAAACATGCATTTTAATTAAAGAAATTGAGCAAAAGAAAGAAGACTAACCAGGTTGCGTGATAGATGTCCTGCCAGGTCCAGAGCCTCCGGGATAGGAGTGTAGCCCCCGATTGAGTGGTATACCCAGTTGAGAGGCATACCTTAAAGAGCCTCCGTAAGTACAAGAGGGATTAAGACCTCGACCCCGTCAATAAAGACCGTTTGAGGAGTGACGGCGATAGCAGGAAGCCCGACTTGCGAGTTATAAAGCTTATACCACATCATTACTCCAAAGAATCAGAGCAGGAGCGGCATAATAGGAAAGAAAAGGAGCGAAAACATTATCGCTAAAAGCTAAAAATTCTAGAGAGAGAAACTAGAGAGAAGAAAGGGAGAAGTGTGAAAATGAAGGCGAGGAGGGCTGCTTATATAGAGCCTAGGTAATTAGCCCCTAGGCTAATTACCTGTCTGCCTAGCGCGCGCTCTGCGCGTGCCACGCAGACGGGTGTAACGGTCATAAATATGACCGTTACACCTAGGGAATTGCCTTGCCGCCAATTCCCTAGGTAAAAAGGTAATTTTACCATGTTACCATATTTTTTGATATTCTTGGCATTTTCAAGCCATTTTCAGTTCCGATTTCAACCGGGTGGACCAGAAAATATTCTGAAACACGCACCAGCATGTTTTTCACTCATTAAAAATTTTCAAAATTAATTTTCAGCCCTGCACCAATTCCAAAATAATTTTTAATTTTAACTTTTTGCCCTCGATAATATTTTAATTTAAGGGGATAAATATTTTGTTTCAAAATTTCACCAATCAAAACATTAACTCATGCATCCCCACAAGTTTTATGGTTTGTTTCACATACAAATGAATTTCTCTACGGATCAAAATTCCTGTTTGCGATGGGAAAACTATTATTATGAGGATATATACCTATTTCGAATTACGGATTTTACATGAGCCAAACAGAGTGAGTTGTCGTATTTATTTATTCATAAATTTTTAAAATTGAAAAATCGCATGTCGAAAAGTCCAGTTTCGTTAAACGGGCCGGAAACCCTTGAAAAATCGAAACCCGAACGAACCGCGCCCCAAACCTACCCCTAGGCTCCCCTTTGCCCCCTATAGGTAATTAGCCCGCGGGCTAATTACCTAAGGGGTAGCCTTCCCCAAAGTCCGGGAAGCCAGGGGGCTACCCCCTATAGAGGTAATTAGCCCATATGCTAATTACCTCCCTATTATAAAAGCGGGCTTCCCCTTTCCATTTCAAACAAGTTTCGAATTCGGTTTTCCCCTAAGTAAATTCTGTCAGTTTTCGCTCCTAAATGCGTCAAAACTCTGCGGATTCAAGTTTCTTCGATCAAAACGATTTAAATTTTGATTTAAGTCAAGTTTCCCACGGAAGCTCTCGATTTAAACATGTCAAAACTCTATCAAAATCAGTTTTACTCGTGATTATAGCCATAACTCGAGTCAAAACGCTTTCAAATCACCACAAACACTTCCAATCACTTTTGTTTTCAAATTTTCTCAAAGTTTTTCATCAAATAACGATAAACTCGGTCTCGAACCAGCTCTCACATCATCCTGGAATAACGAAAAAGGTACTAAGGGTATTGGCTCTAAGACTTAAACTTTTTTATGTTATTTTTACTTCATTGAACATTGCATGCTTGAGTAAAGAGTCACTGGAGCTGCTTTACTACTTTATTTTTCAATAAAATGCATTAATATGTGTATATGAGCTTGCAGGTAAAGATCGGATATCCCGAATTATGGGAAACTCCGTCCGAATGATATGGGAAAATTCCAAATAGCGCCGTTACTCTGCCAAAATTCCGGCTCACTTTTATTATTTTATTAAGCCATCGTAATGCCGAAATTAACATTGAAGTCATAATTCTCGATATTTGAATAAATTAGTAACTATTATATCTGAACTCAAAATCTCAATTTTTAAGGTATAAATGTCCCATCACGGATCAGTATACCACAATTTTCGGTGGAGCTGAACCGGATGGCGACTCTTTTTCCGTAAAATTGGGTATTAACCTTATTTTACTATTATTATCCCTATTTTTAAGAAAATCAAATTGAAAATGATTTTTCTTAAACGAATTTATTCCCCAAAGAGCAAACGCCTCTTATTTATAAACAAAACCCGGGCGAATTTGCGCCTCGTGCATTTCGACCCTCTTCCAAAATCCTCACCGAAAAGGACTGCCCGCACACACTTGTCCAAGCGGTGATAACCACAAGCATCCACCAAAGCTTACCGCCGAATTTAGCGAAATTTTGGCAGTAGTTTTTGGCCATTCATGCTCCTCAGTTATCCGGCCTTCAACCAAGTCTTCAATTAGAAGAGCCTTCTACAAATGAGGAATAGTGGCTCCCTGATAATTTTGTCATGCCTGATCTAATGAAGTACTGAGGAGAAGGAGATCCGAGGTCGCATATCATGAATTATTAAATGGTCATGAAAGTGTGTTGCATTAGCGATAAATTGATGGCCAAGATGTTCATTGTTACATTAGGATGACCCTCTAACGAGTGGTACAACAATTTGCCCTTAGAAGTTGCCTACGATTGGAAGTGCCTATCAGAGGCATTTATTGAGCAATATGGCTTTAATTCTTAGATGAAAACTACCATGCAGAATCTTGAGGCGGTAAAGTAACGATCGATGGAGCTATTTAAGCCCTACTATAGCAGGTGGATGGCCATCTGGGTACTGCTGAAAGACTGACTTAACTTGTCGAAAGTGGTAGTAAAACTTCTTGATAGGGCATTGCCAATGTATAGGAGAAGGATGTGAGTCGACACCTTCACTTGTTACAATGATGTATATGAGAAGGCGGTTAAATTTGAGAGGATAGAATCCATAGATACCAAGGTCGAGCAACCGATTAGTAAGACGTGGTTCAAGAAGAATGAATTTGGATCATCCTTTATCCCTACTCAAAGCAAAGGGAAGCAAGATGCAGTTAGATTATCCAAGGAGGAGTATTACGGTATCTCCCCATGTGTAACCAATCTTGCCTTTCTGTTCACCAAGCTTAGAGAATTGAAACAGCTTGAAAGTCTTAAGCCATGGGCCCCTCCTAAACCGGAGGAGAAGAACAACTTCTACAACTACCATGTGGTTGTAGGATATAGGACGAATAACTGTAAGGAGTTACTCAAGGCCATTCACGAGCTTATGGATGATAAGGTGGTGACCAAGCCCCAAATAAATCCCAGCACCAAGGATAACCCTTTGCCCCAATTTTATGGCAAAGTAAATATAGTTAACTCAAGCATGGAAGAACATCAAGGCTTTTGTTGCATGAGTGAGTAGACCGAGGAATTTATAATGATGATTGGGTCCGGAATGGATCCAGATGCAGTAATGACAACTCTTAAAGAAGGGGCGGTCTCGCTAGGTCAGGGAGGCAAGTTTTGATACTCAACACAGATGTAGGTAGTAGGATCAGGGATACCCATATATCAAGTTTTACAGTTATTGACACGGTCCAATCCCGAGGTAAGCTCATTTAATTTGACTCTTGTGGGTTTGGAGGACCTTATGGATGATTATGACCTATTCAAATGGATCTACACTAAAAAGGATCCGCCTCAACCAATGGTAGGGATAATGGAAGGAAATTCTGAGTCCATAACGGTGAAGCCAGCTCCGATAGACTTCGATGCCTATGTCTTGAAAACCCGAAGGAAGGGAAAGAAGGAAAACTTGCATTTTATGGAAGTATAAGAAATTATCTTTGAGAACAAGCCCATTGATCTGGATTCTTAAAACTCCAAGAGCCTAAGAAGGTGGGTGATGATGCACAATATCCTTGGCAGACACCTACTGAAACTAGGTTTCTTGACAAGGGAGTTTAGAGAGTGACCCGGAGTGCTCGGGTATTCAAAAGGGATAATCTATTTTAGTTAAGGAACTCATCGATGGAGAAGACCACCAGGGATAACACCAAACCACAATTATCGTTGGTAGTCAATGATGATGGATTAGAAGTGGAACCTCTAATTAACCAACTGAAGAGTACGCAGTCTAAGTACAGTATTTGGCAGCCTTTGCGCTTCTCTAAGGCATACCACCGAGGATTGGTAAAAAAGCTTTTGGAGATGGAAGCTACACTGACCACTTCTGTCGTTGAAATGTGCGCAACAGTGGGAGAAGGAATTCCCTTGAGAAAAGCCCTTGTGATTAGCTTCGAATGGTCTGAAATGCATGAGAGTAGAGATCATAACAAAGCTCTTTTCATGATAGATCCGCCCTCAACCTCTGCCCATTGAAGGTATTACCATATTTGGGGCTGGTTGAGGATATGCTAGAAAAGTCGGATATTATGATCCGAGCTTATGATGACTCGAGAATGAGGGTTGTCAGGACTTTCACCATAGATGTGGAGGTGAATTTGAAGGTAAAATTCACTATTTTGGATATACCGGTCTCTTATTCCTTACTGTTGGGCTGACCATGGATCCATGTCATGGGCGCTGTACCTTCCACTCTTCATCCAAAGACTAAGCACATTCATAACGGGGAGGTTGTCACTATTGAGGCAGATCAGGAATTAGTCATGGCTGCGGCTGTATTTGAGGAAAGGGAATCTCAAGGTTTAAGGATAGCCATGGTTCATGAAGACTGTAAGAAGAAGAAACCAATGCCTATTGGGTACAGTCATTTCTCCAAGGACTTGAAGAAAATCATGAAATATCAGGGGTTAATTCCTGGAAAAGGGCTAGGTCGATATCACCAGGGCATTGTTGGAGCCATTGATCCTCTCCTACTCACCCCTAGAGCCAGCTTAGGCTTTACTATCAAAAACAAGATTTACAAACATAAGAAGCCTAACTTTTGCAACATGGTCAGTGTTTGTGAAATTGAAGGAAAGAAGCAGTACTTGGGAGAAGCAGAGCCTATTATGATAAAAGGGGAAGAAGTCCCAGGATTTGAAATTTTTAATGATGTATTTGACTTCTAGAATGACTATCTAGTAGCCCTTGTATTTGATGCTCCTCATGAGCCAAAGCCCGAGGAACAACCTGAGGTCCCTGTGATTGAAACTGCATCGACTAGAATCAAGGGGAAAGTGTAGGTGTTTGAAGAAGATAGAACCGAACCAAAACCTATGGAGGAAGACCTTCAGGATGCAATGACCGTACTTACTAAGCCTGATGCAGTTGTCAACTTTGATGCATGCATAGAAGAAGATCGAGGAAACTGTAAAGGATATCCTGCAATCTACTGCAGAAAAATTGATCCACAAGACTCTGCATAAACAAGACCATGCCACTGCTGCACCACTCCATGCACTGCCAATCAACAAAACTATTGAAGTTCCTCCGCTTATGGAGGATGATGATAATAATGATGTAATTTTTAATATTTCTGATGTATTTGATATGAAAAATTCAGCCTTTAAGGCCTTTAATTCAATGAATAAGAACTTTGCTTATTTATTTAATGTTCTGCAACATGGCACCATGCATTCACCTGAGCATACGCATAATGTGTTTAGCATTCATGATACTTTGTTGCATGAGATCAATTTAGGTTCAGATGAATCACCAAAAATGGTGATGATTTCGAATGATTTAACTCTTGATGAAAAAAGAAAGATAACAAATGTACTTAGAAAACACGTGATAGCATTTGCATGGTTAAACGAAGACATGCCAGGAGTGGACGCACAGATTACAGAACATCGAACCCCTACTGATCCTAACATCAAGCTTGTCAAGCAAAAACTTCGCTGATTGAGACCAGAGTGGGCCGATAAGGTTAAGGTTAAGATAGCTAAGTAGATCAATGCCAAATTCCTTGAGGTAGTTGAATATCTGACTTGGTTAGCCAACATAGTCCTAGTAGCAAAGAATGATGGAAAGGTCCGGGTTTGTGTTGATTTCCGGGATTTGAATAAGGCCTCACCAAAGGATGATTTCCTATTGCCATATATTAACGTCTTAGTTGACAGTACTGCCAGAGCCGTAATGTACTCTTTCATGGATGGATTTTCATATAACCAGATACTCATGGCCATCATTGACAAGATTAAGATAGCCTTCATCACTGAATGGGGGGTATATTGTTACAAGGTCATGCTGTTTGGGTTAAAGAATGCTGGAGCAACCTATAAGAGAGTGGCTACCACTCTATTACACGATATGATCCATAAGAAGGTCGAGGTCTATGTGGATGACATGCTCATTAAATCCAACACAAAGGAAGAACACCCTGCCGTCCTAGATAGATTTCTCACCAGCATTGAGAAGTACAATCTCTGCTTGAACCCAAAGAAATGTGTATTTGGGATCGCATCTGGAAAGCTTCTAGGGCATATAGTCAGCCAAAGAGATATTGAAATGGATCCGGACAAGAGTAAAGCCATCAGGGATATGCCAGTACACAAAACTGAGAATGAGTTCCGTTCTATTCTAGGGTCTCTACAATATATCAGCAGGTTCATTGCCTGACTTACCACCATTTGTGAGGCGATCTTTAAACTGCTGAAGAAACAGCAACCGGTAGTTTGGAATGAACAATGTTAAATTGCCTTTGACATAATCAAACAATATCTTATCAACCCTCCAGTTTTGAAACCCCCTGTCACCGATAAACCCCTTATTCTTTACTTGGCAATTGATGAGTCATCTATACGAGCCATGCTGGTCTAGGAAGATTATGAAAAATAGGAACATGCCATTTACTATCTCAACAAGAAGCTACTTGAATACAAAACTCAATACACCATTGTAGAGAAAACTTGTACAATGATGGTCTGGCTTACTAAGAAGCTGCGACATTACTTCCAATCATACAAGGTTCAAGCCGTAGCTGGGAAACTTTCCAGATGGTTACTCTTGCTATCTGAATTTGATATTGAATATGTAACAAAGAAGGTCATAAAAGGGTAGGCCATTGCGGAATTGCTTGCCAATCAAGCCATAAATTCAAATTACATTGAAAACCTTAAGTTCCTTGATGAATAGTTAGCTGTGGTAGAAGAGGTTAAAACCAGATGGACCAAGTTCTTCGATGGTGCCATGAATCAGAAAGGAGCCGGTCTTGGAGTGGTACTCATTACCCCTCAAAATGAGGTTATTCCCCTTTCAAAGCGGTTAGAATTCCTAGTCACCAATAATGAGGTAGAATGTGAAGTCAACGTAAAAGATGTTTTCGTCATCGGAGATTCGGCCCTTGTCATCAATCAAATAACTGAAGAGTAGGAAATCAAATAACCATCTATCCACCCCTACCTAGAAGCGGTTTGGGCCATCTATACCAATTTGAGACATGTTCCGTCATGTACCACGAGAGGAGAATCAAATGGCAGGTTCGTTAACTATCCTAGCTTCTATGTGGGAAGGTCCCGAATCTCAACCTATTAAACCAGTTATCCTTCAATCCTCAACAAAACCTTACTACTACAGAATGGTTGTTGCGGATGTGGACATCAATAATGGATGTTGGTACTTCGATATTGTAAAATTTTTGCTTTACAGGGAATACCCTGAAGGAGCCACTAACTCAGATCGTGCTTCACTTTATTGTTTGGCCATACAATTCAGATTGATTGATGAAGACCTCTTTAAACAAACTTCTAATGGTCTACTACTCCGATGTTTGACTGAAAAAGAAGCTTTATTGGTAATGCATCGAATGCACACCAGTGACTGTGGACCTCAAATGAATGATGTTACCTTGGCAAAGAAAATCCAATGATAAGGTTACTACTGGACAACTATGGTCGCAGAATGCATAGCCGAGGTCAAGAAATGTCACGAATGCCAAATTCATGGGGATGTTAACCACTTACCTCATTCGGAACTACACAACCTTTCTACTCCTTGGCCATTCTCAGCGTGGGGGATACATATAATTGGTGAGATCCGCCCTTCCTTAACCAATAGGCATAGATTCATAGTAGTGGCAGTTGACTACTTCTCAAAGTGGGTTGAAGCCGAATCTTACACCAATATTACCGCCAAGAAGATGGCCAAGTTCATAGAAAAGCACATCATTGCTTGATACAGGATTCCTCATCACATTGTTTCAAACAACGGGGTTCAGTTTCAAGTGGAAATAGCTGATTTGATAGAAAAGTATAACATCGAACACCATCGATCATCGCCATATAGACCGCAAGCCAATGGAGCAGTAAAAGCCGCCAACAAGTCTATCAAGAAAATCTTGAGCAAGATGGTGGTCACATAATGGGATTGGGTAGATAAACTACCATTCGTAGTATGGGGATACAGGACAAGTGTCAGAACTCCAACGGATCAGACTCCTTTCTACTTGGTTTATAGAATAGAAGTAGTACTCCTAGTGGAAACCGAAGTGAGATCCCTCAAGGTTGCCTTAGAAGTAAAGCTTAAAGAGTTGGATTGTATCAGCGTTGGATTTGAACAATTGAACATGATAGATGAACGATGATAGAAAGCCTTGGACCACATGCATATGTACCAACAGTGAATTGCAAAAGCATACAACAACCCAGGTAAAGCACCAAAAACAGTCACTAAAAGCAGGTGACTTAGTCCTGAAATAGCTGAAGTCAACAAACGCCGATGTCAGGGGGAAGTTTTGACCAAATTGGGAAGGCCCTTTTATCATCAAGAAGGTTCTAAGTAAGGGAGCGGTCAAGGTAATGGACATGGACAGCAATGAATAAGTCAACCCGATCAACCAAGACATGCTCAAACGTTATCACATCTAGGTGAAAGAAATAAATCATGTAAAAAGCAGTACCAAATAAAATATATATATATGTAAATCAGCCCGTCAACTGACACTCTGTTGGTTGAGCAAAAAGTATGGTCCTTTTTTAGTAAAACAAAAGTAATGGTCTGTTGAGTTGAAAACCCGAAAAGGACGGCTCATGCAAAACTTAAGACATCGAGTGAAACAACAAGCACACTAATCCGAAAACCCGAAAGGGCTGGTTAGTGGCAAGAGTTAGATCATTTGAAATATTTGTATCTTAATTTATCTCATCAATGAAAGGGTTATATTTTTGCTGAAATTATTGTGCAAATGTTTGTTTGAATGCACGCATGCTATCTATTAGATCATTACAAATAAGCATCATAACAAATTATAATCAAGTTTTAAACAAAACAAAAGGCAAATAAATCCGATAGGTTCATACCAAATCACATCTAGGCAAAAGACGAAATTTTTTTTATAATACTTTAGGATCACTAGCATCGATTTAGACAATAAATAGTTTCTTTGGCTAAAAATGCTTCATTAATGGCATGGACTAAGTCCGTCTTCCTCTCTTGACCACTCACAAGTCATCCAAGAGTTTCCTAGGATCCGAGGATGACATGATCTCCCTCATCCATCAACGATAAGCCTGCTTATCTCAATAGTCTCAGTCGAACCATAATCAAGCTCAATGAAGTGGGTATGTGGTGCTCACATATTCGACAATCTATCAGGCTAAGAATGATGGCACTCAGAAACCTCCAAAGTAAAATAGCCTCGAGGTATTTTCTATTGTTTCCCATACTGTCTACATACGTGACATGAGGAATAGAAATTGAAACCATGTAAACCCATTAGTAGTACTCCATCCTAACACATGTCAACAGCTATATATGTTATTCCCCACCAAGAACAAAGCCAGCAAATCTGGAAATTTTGATACTTGCTTAGGATTCAAACCCAGGCTCTCTCACTTTGCTCCTTATGCCTGGCAATAACCAACCCTCGCTCATTATACTAGATAGGCGAAGCCGCACACCACTGTAAGGCGGTATCAACCTGAAAACATTCCAAACCTCATGCAACAAAACTCATGCGATTAGTCAAACTTGATGCTTCACATTTAGCAATGTTTGTAACAAATGGATGTACTTCACACCATATCATATATATTATTTATGCAAATCATGCATATATATATATATATACATGTACAAATCATATCATCTTATAGGAAAAGACAATGCCACACCTAAGTAATGTCATTCAAGCAAGCGAGATCCTTCACCTCTAAGAAGAGCCTTGAGGAATCAAGGAGATGTCAAAGCGATATGTCATTAGCATTAAGAAGGACAACGGTCTTATTCAAGCCCATTCCAACTATTTTCAAATCCAAGCCATATTTAGGCTCATTCAAACAACATTATAACATTACAAAAGCCTCTTGACACAACGAAGCGGTCCTTGAGACATCCCCGATCATCTTAAACTCAACTTTCCATATTTTTCACAGATTCAAAGAACATCCTTTGGATCCTCATGTTTTAAGTCTTGATTGAAGGGTAAAAATTTTTTACTTTCAGCAATCTCAATCAAGGAATTAAAGCATACACTATGAAAACTCACTAATGAGATCTTTTTACCTTATTATAGGAACATTTTTTTTTGTTCAACATTCCCGCAATAGATAATATCAAACAAACCAAAGAAAGAAATGGTTCATTCGTCCTATTATTGGATTGAAAACATAATCAAGGGGCATAGAAGTCCAATCCAAGCACCACCAACTACAGTTGATACCACGACGAGGCCGCCATGATGTTAGTTCAACGGTTCATGCATCCTTCCCTAGCAGTTTTGAGGGCATAATTAACCTGAGGTCAACTCAAAGAGGGACAATCATATTAATAAAGGCATGAAGCACACGACTATCAACCTTTCCCCAACAGTTCAAATGGCACAAATCAACCCAAGGTCAACTCACAAGGGGCATTCATCTATGACTCACAATATTCAATACCACAACAAAGTGGATCTCATCTTGGCTACAAGCAAGTGGCACAACGCCAAAAGAAAGCTCATGTCACCACTCGAGAGGTGCCAACCGCTATTGGTCAGGTATCATTTTTTTATCCCGCTACTCTTCTTTTCGTGTGATTATACTGATCGCATATCAGCAGTGATCACACGAGGGGCAGCCTGTGAGCATGAGATTTTGCTTGACATCGATGATTAAAGTTTATTTGGTTAGCTTTTATATATGAGTTTTTGTAGGCGCAATTCTAAGAAGCCAAACTAGATTTTAACAAGTTTTGAATGGACCAAGATAGCTACGCAACCGCAATTTGTTAATCCTGCATTTCCTCTTACGAGTACATTTATTTTCCTCGATCCCCATTATATATATAAGTTAATAATTTAATGGATATATACATGCCATTTTAAATTAATATAATAATAATAATAATTAAAAATAAAATAAAATTAATTAATTAAAAAAATTTCATGAAATGGACGTCCATTTCCTTTTTTTAATTAAAAATAATAAAAAATATAACAAAAGAAAAAAGACAAAAAAAAAGTAATAAGGAGGTGGTTGGATCTTTATTTTTTTTGGATTAAAGGGATCCCTCAATTATACAAAAGAAAAGAGAGGCAATAAGGAAAGGGGGGGAGACAGAAGAGTAAAAAAAGAGAGGGAAAAAGATACAGAAAAGAACAGAAAAGGAGTTCATGAAAAAAAGAAGGAGGGGGGCATTAATCGGGAAGTGAGGACGACTAAGCAAGGGAGAAAAGAGCTGATAAAAAATTCAGTTCATCAAACGGAAACCATAGCTCGAGTTCATACGTTTTCTTCCAAATTCATCTTCAATTTTTTTTCTGTTCATTCAAAAACTCATTCAATCACATTTGAGTTATCAAAACACCAAACACAACACCAAAAACTACTTCAAATCCCATACACCTATCAAGGTCATACGGGATATAAGAAAACCAATAAGACACCTTATGAGTTATGGAAGGGTTATTCGCCTAACCTAAAATATTTGCAAGTATGGGGATGTCTTACTAAGGTTCTTCTTTCGAAACCTAAAAAGAGGAAAATAAGTTCAAAAAATTCAGATCATATGTTCATTGGCTATATGGAGCATAATGTTGCTTATGGATTTCTTGTGCTTAGAAGTGATGTGCGTGAAAGTGATATTATTATCGACACAAAGAATGCAGAATTCTTTGAGTAGCATTAAAGACTAGAGATTTTCCCATTACTAGCACTGTTCTAGATGTTAACCTGGTTGTACCTATTTCTCAGAATAATTCTGAAAATGAGAATTTGAGGAAATGCAAGAGAATTAGAAGGTAAAAAACTTTTGGTGATGATTTTTATACGTATTTGCTTGAAGATGAACCTCTGACTTTTTCTGAAGCTATTTCATCTTCCGAATCAAAATTTTGGAAAGAGGCTAAAAAGTTGAAATTGATTGTATTTTGAAAAATGGTACTTGGATTTTGGTTGATTTACCTACGGGTGCAAAACCTATTGGTTACAAATAGATTTTAAAAAAGAAACATCATTCTGGCATGTCTATTGATAAATTTAAAGCTCGACTTGTTGCAAAAGGTTTTTCTCAAAGAGAAAATGTTGATTATTTTGATACTTTTACTTTAGTGGCTAGAATTTCTTCAATTAGAAATTTAATTGTTTTAGCTTCAATCTATAATCCTTTTATTCACCAAATAGATGTTAAAATTGTTTTTCTAAATGTTGATTCAGATGAGGAAATTTATATGGTGCAACTTGAGGGGTGTGTTGAGCTTGGAAAAAAGGAAAAAGTTTGTACATTGATAAATTCTTTCTATGATTTAAAACAAGAACCTAAACAATGGCATGAGAAGTTTGATTAAGTTTTTATTGATGATGGTTTTTCAATACTTGATGTGGATAAATGTGTATATTATAAAATTTTTGATAATACATATGTGATGTTATGTCTCTATGTGGATGATATGCTTATCTTTAATCCAAGTATTGACATTTTTAATAGAGTAAAGATATTTCTATGATCAAAGTTTGATATGAAAGACATGAGAGAGGCTGGTATCATATTGGGAATGAAAATCATAAGGAAGGATAATGAGATCTTGTTCATTCAAGAACATTATGTTGATAAACATCTGAAGAAGTTTGAATATTATGATGTAAATCATGTGAGTACCTTTTATGATTCCAGTATCTCAATAGTGAAAAATAAAGGTGATCCAGTGGATCAATTTAAGTATGCACAAATTATTGATAGTTTGTTGCACTTGATGATTTTCACACGTCTTGACATAGCTTAAATTATGTGCAGGTTAAGTAGATATACACAATCCAAATAATGATCATTGGGCAGCCATATGGAGGGTTATAACATATTTGAGAGGTACCATGAAGTATGGTATTTTATATAATGGAGATCCTATTGTACTAGAATAGTGATGCAAACTGGATTTCTGCTTCAAATGAGACGAAACCCACCAATGGTTATGTTTTCACTCTTGGTGGTGGAGCAATAACATGGAAGTCGAGTAAGCAAACAACAATAGCAAATTATTGAATTCGAGTTTGTTGTTTTAGAGTTGACTTGCAATGAGGTTGAGCGGTTGAAAAACTTCTTAGTATGTGTGTATTTGAGAATAAATTCAACACCTTCCATGTATTGTCTTTGTGATTGCTAGGTTGCAATATTGATATCAAGAAATAAGACCTATAATGGCAAGAATAGACATATACATCTAAGACATGAAGTTGTTAAGCAATTGCTAAAATATGGAGCAATTTCCATAAATTATATAAAGTTAAAAGTGAATTTGGTCAATCCTTTGACCAAACCTTTGGGAAAGAAGTTAATTTATGAAACTTCTGAGGGGCTGGGACAAGTTAATTTATGAAACTTCTGAGGGGCTGGGACTTAAGCCAATTTGAAACTAAAAAAGATGGGAACCCAACTTATGTGATTGGAGATCCCATTAAGTAAGTTCATATGGGTAATAACAAGTCTTTATTAAGTTCTGCTAGCACAATATAGATGTGTCACAATCCTAGATGTGTATATTAAGAGGTTGAGTTTAAAGAACTTTTAATAAATTTCATAGCTCTTATGAGTGGCGTATAAAGTAAAATATACACTTGATGAAATAACATTTGTAAGTGTAATGTGATGACACTTCTATGATATATTGGCAATTGTTGCTTCCTAAATGTACTACCTAGTAAGTGCACTAGGGTCTATTGTAGTGTGGCAAGCAAGAGTATCGTTTTCCCACAAGGAGCAAGTTAAACAGTTTGAAGGTTTCCCTGGTAGATGGGCTGAAGGTCTCTGTTTCTATGATTTTGATGGAAATGGCTAAACTAACAAGGTCTTGTAATAAAATGCAGAAATGTAAAT
>CAOJBI013461087.1:0-10717 GCA_948277035.1 Euphorbia corollata
ACAAAGTTTAAAAATTAAAAACCTTACTAAAAAGAAATAAATGAAGAACAAGAACAAAATAAGAATTTTACACAAGCAGCACCAAGCACATTAAATCATTTATGTGAATTTTTCATAATTACTTGACATGGTAAACAAACAAAACAAAGATTTTATGTGTAGTTGGTACTTTGATTCAGGTTTTCCACAAAGCTTCAACTGAATGCCATGCCATGTAAAAGCTAAGAGCAAAGGATTGCTCCAATCCGATGTAGTGCACATGCAATTGTGCCAGCAGGCCAGTTGGTCAAGGGATAAAATACACAATTACATTTATAGAGTAGATGCAGCAGAGCAGAGGGCATGACTGTATCATAAGAGATTAGGTCGGTGACCAATTTGCAGGCTTACAATCTACATAGCTTTCTGTGCACAAATGGTCGCTCGAGCAGAAACACTTAGTTGCCTTAAGGCGGTAAACTGGATAAAGGGCCAGATGTTATTTCATGTTGAAGTGGAATTGAATGTCAAATTGATAGTTGATGCGATATAAACCTCATTAATAGATCAAACTGCCTTAATAATTCTTTTGGATTCCATTGTTAACACAGTAGTTGTACTAGATTCAGACACATTAGATCACTAGCAAATCAGGTGCCTGACGCTCAAAGACATCACCTAATATGCAAACCAAATTGAGGTGTGATAAATATAAACAAAAGCTCTTGATACTAATATCATTTCTCAATCAGTGGCAGGAAAAACTTATGTACAGCACGGCAACTTATTACTTCTCTCATTCACTTAGGGCTAAATGTTCTCACACAATTATAAGGCTTATAATAGCCCAACGATAGACTTGATCAGTAGAAAATCAGGTAAGGAGCAATCAAAAGCATGAAATTCAGAACAGAAACAGTCGAAACATAAAAGCGAAGCGAAAAATGAGAGGAATTAAAGAAAATAAAAATCCTAGAACTGAAATGCTACGGAACCTAACCTTCAGCACAACAAACCTAAATCAGAAGATAGAAAAAAACCCTAACCTAAATCTCTAATGGTTATTCGACTTTTAAATTGAACACCATTCCAAAACACCAAACAAATCGTTTTGAATAAAAATCCTAAAATCATCTAATAAGAAACTCACGGTGATAGTTCTTCAAGATGCTACAAACCCAATCTTCAACATGCTACAGACCTCGTTTCAGTCAGGCGGTGGAGTGTCACCGGCGGTGGATTGTGATGCGGGCGAGAGAGATGACTCTGTGGGCACCGGAGTGTCACCAACGATGGATTGCGAAGCCGATGAGAGAGATGGGTTTGTGAGTGTCAGGCGGTGGAGTGTCACCGGCGGTGGATTGTGATGCGGGCGAGAGAGATGACTCTGTGGGCACCGAAGTGTCACCAACGATGGATTGCGAAGCCGGCGAGAGAGATGGGTTTGTGAGTGGCGGCAGAGAAAGAAGCAGATTTAGGGATTTTAAAGTGAATGCGTGTTTAGAATCTTTAGATATCCCTTCAAATTACAATAGTTTTATTTTTTAATTTATATTTGACAATAATGAATACATGTCAATATTTACTGACAGGTTGCACTCCGTCACAGTAAATCTGTCAGTATTTCCCTGTTTTCTTGTAGTGAAACAAAGTTGACATACACATTTCAAGGAACACCACAAGACCAAATATTAATTTAAATAAATAGTGGTTCTCAAGATGAGAAACACTATCAATTACAAGAGAGTAGTATGTTTGGATTAATGAATAGATCCGATACCGAGAATGTAAAAGTGTGATCTTACAATGGAAAATAAACCAACATAAGTTCATACACGAAATAAATGTATCATCGATGGGGGCTTGGCCATCAAAAACAAACCTGTTCCGTCTCATCCAAGGAGATTAGGAGAAAGTGAACCATAATGAGACTGTGAACTTCCAAGCCAAGCTTGATGTAAAATAAGATTTCTAAAGCTACAAGAAACCATACACTGAGTGGGTAATCGTAATGGGGATGCCTAGCCATCGAAAGGGTCATGTCCAAACAAGTAAGCTTTTTCTACAGAAGAAGAGTACACGTTCAAAGTTTCTGATTCATTACAAAATGGACATTTGTCATCTACAATTGAAGTGCATCCTTTGTTGGTCCCAGTAATAGGCAAGTAGTTCAAAAGGGTAGGTGAATTGAACTGTTGGGACTTTAAAAACTTTTTCACAATAAAACATTTATCCCAATAGCAAGCACGAAAGCAATAGAAGATAAATAGTCTAGTCAATAAAGATATTAACAATAGAGAGTCAATCAACATCAATATTTCAATAGACCTGTAATTACAAACAGCAAAGTAACTATCTCCAATCATGATATTGGAGAGAACTATCAGTGATGAGTTAACAGATAAATAGACAAATCAATACTCAATAGCGAATAAATGATAGTATGATATACTATTGCTAATATGACTAACAGCATTCAAAACATGCCAATGTAGTCCTACTTACAACAGAAACCAAAACAAGATTAGCACAATATTTGAGAAAACAGTATTGAGAAATAAACCACAACCAATAACAGAAACTTTCCAATAACCAATAGCACAATATCAAAAATAGCTTAAGTATAAACAACAGAGAAAACTAAGTAGGCTTAGAATTAGAAGATCAAACACAACGATTTATCCTGGTTCAGCAGCCCGTGCCTACATCCAGTCCCCAATTCCGTCTCGAGCTTTAATCCACTATTTGATTCTTTCCAACAGGTAAAATCCAAACCTATTTACAATATATTATATTCCTCACTTAATAAGTACCTTCCTTACAAGCCTAAATACAACTATATTTCCCCACTACTTATGAGCCAAGTAGTGTACACTCAGTACAGATTTTAAAGAGACTTTGTGAAGAAAGATCACTCTTTGAACACTAGAGAATTTAAACTCTTTCTTCTAAAGCTATTCTAAGAAATGTTACAATGAGGAATATAGCTTTTAGTTTCTGAAACTATTGTAGATTTGAAAGATGTAAGTGCAATGTATTTCTCAATCAATTAACCATTGAATCTCTTGTTCCTTTTCTTGTTCGTTGAATCACTCATCTTCAGCAGCAGTGAGAAAACCTTTATATAAGCTTCATTTGAAGAGATGACTATTAGATACATCACTTTACAATTGAAAAATCTGCAGCATTTCTTCCAAGAGATTTCTTCCCATTTTCTTGTTAAGGAGGAAGCTATTGGAGAGAAGTGAGGAGGAACGGCTGAAGATGTCACTTCTAGCAGCAACTCTTTTGATCCAGCAGCAAATCTTTAGGCAAAAGGATGGGCATGTAACCACTTGTAGAAAGTTGTTCTCCTTGAAATTTGTGTAGACACTTTTTTCATTTCCCAAGGCTCTTTTGTCTTTACCTAATACACTCAAAAAGTTCTTTTTGTTCCTTTATAATTAAAGCCAATTATTTTCTTTACCAATAATGAATATTAAATTCAAACATATATTTTGGGAATAATGTCAACCAGATTAGCAAAAACACAAAGATTATAATATGTCCAAATAAAATGTATTACTAATTAAACCAAATAACCTATTAAAGATAGATTAAGGTTTAACAAATATCTTCAAGCATTGTTTAGACATCATCAAAACTTTATCATCCTTAGGATTAATAATTTAATCCTAATCCTGAGATTCTAACATCCTCTTTGTACAAGAAAGGACCTTGTGGGGAGGTGACCATGGAAAATCAACCAACCAAAGAAACACACCTTTGGTAATAGACAAGCCTCCTAAATAATCAATAAATTCTTCCCACGATAAGTCCAAGGGGCCTGTTGGTAGTATTAGAAACAAAACGAGGCTATAGATCGTATTGATTGTGCTTACCTAAGTCCCAGAGTAACAAATCTGACATATTTGAGAATAGAGGAACTTATTGTTGGTCCCAAACATCATGATGGTCAAACCAAGGAAAAAGGCTTCGATTGGACAGGAAAATCCAATTCCGAAGTTGTTCAATCTTGCTTGTCTCAACAAACCAATATTTCTAGTCCAAAAGGGCCGAGAGAAAGGAATGGATGCTGTGATAGGGATCAGCTCGGGTATGAGAATGAAACAACAAGTGTAAGTGATCCGATATAGCTGTGTCTAGTGTTCTAATCGAGGAGGGTCATTAGTCGAGAATAGCACAAGATGCAAGCACACGATCAATTCTTGAGAAACATATGCTATTAGACCATGTATAATCACGTCCTTGCAGAGGAAGGTCTAATAGTATGCTTTCAAGAATAAAGTGACGGAATGAATGCATTGACAAAGATGAACTAAAACTAAACCTTTTAGAGGCATGCAAGATCTCAATAAAATCTCCACAAACAATCAAATTCGGATATCAATGAATAAAAGGTGAAAAATTTGTCCACATCTGATTTCTCTCGGCAACATTTGTAGAACCATATAGCGCAAGAACATGAATATCAACTAGATATGATGAGAGATGGATTAGAGACCATTGAGTTCCTAATATAATTATCAATCCTTGTAACAAAGCCGAATTCCATGAAATAATCAATCCTTGAGAAGGAATACAATGGCGAGTGCAATCATTATGTCCCCAAAAGCTTCTTAATGTGAAATCCGTGATTCCTACACTCTTTATCTCTAGCAAAACAAATAACTAAGAAGAAAGGTAATGGCTCTAATGAGGATCACTCTCCACAGGAAGACAGGCTGATGAAAATGACCACCTAACTACTGATAAGGATGAAGATGACAATTGACGATGTCCAGTGTCAAACAAAAACTTCACTGAAAGCTGCTAAATAACGTATCCATGAATAACTGATTATAGTAACCGCTTATATGGTTATGCTATCCGGCTGGAGAGAATGAAAACTCAGCAAAGAAATCTCCTGAACATGAGGTTAAAGTAAAGGGTGGCAAGATTGAAAATGGCACTAGGAGCAATGGCCTAGAGCAAAAAAGTCTTGTTAATGAGATAAAGGGATTCATGAAGAAGGGTTCTCCTCCAAGTGAACTTAAACCTTTCCTGAATACTCTTTCTGGTACATCTCAAGAAGTGATGACGATGTTATTTACTACTATCATAGAGAGGACTGAAAAAGGTTTCAGAAGCAAGAAAAATAACTATTTGGAAGCACAACTCAAGAAGGATGTTAGATGAATCACTTTATGCCATTGGATCCTTCATTGCAAAGTTGGTCCCTGATGCAGTGAAAGAGGTTGTGTTGGTTCTAAAAATGTTCTATGATAACTATGTGATGGAAGAGGATTTTATTCTAGAATGGTTCCACTTCTTCAAAAAAAATCTAGAATTGTTCCAGAAGGGCATGTTCTCTCAAGTCCACTAATAAATAATGGAAATACAAAATACAAGTTCTCTCAAGTATACCCAAACTTGAGGCACTCAATTTTAGGAGAAA
This sequence comes from Euphorbia corollata, assembly GCA_948277035.1. NCBI lineage: Eukaryota > Viridiplantae > Streptophyta > Magnoliopsida > Malpighiales > Euphorbiaceae > Euphorbia > Euphorbia corollata. Next base: position 5,417 of record CAOJBI013461087.1, read on the forward strand.
TTGGAATGCTCAAATAAAACTCTTACACCCAAATTTGTGTAGTATTTCCTAACCCACTTAATTTACTCCCAATTCTCTCTTGAACTCTTTTGTAGGAAGCTCTCTCTACAAAAGGAAAACTCAAATATTTTCTTGATGCTTTGGATTGAGAGGGAAGTGCCTATTTATAGCAATTTTGCTCCACGTTTTTCCAGCTTTGAATTTAATGCCAACTAAAAACTAATATCAACCAATTCTCCACTTTAATTATCCACTTAGTTGAATTGATTTGCCACCATCTTAGCTGATAATTTGGCAAATAATTTATCACCGACATAATTCTAAACTCAATAATTTTCCCCTTTAGAATTATGAGATGCCAAGCCATGTCTTAATTAGAGCTCATGCCAATACACTTATTGCATAGCTCAAATTTCTCCCGAGGAATCACTTTAGTCAGCATATCTGAAGGGTTCTCTTCCGTTGAAAATTTTTCTAGATGAAAAACTCATTTTTCTAGTTGCTCTCGTACCCAATGATATCAAATATCAATGTGCTTTGTTCGCGAGTGATACATAGTATTCTTGCTCAAGTGTATGGCACTTTGACTATTGCAATATACTACACAGTGAGCTTGCTTCCGACCCAACTCTTCAAAGAATATCTTCAACCAAATCATCTCTTTTTCCTGCTTCAGCAACTGATATGTACTTTGCTTCGGTCGTAGAAAGTGAAACACAATTCTGTAATTTAGATTGCCAAGAAATTGCTCCCCCAACAAATTTAAACACGTATCCCAAAGTTGACTTTCTATGATCGAGATCTCCCACCATGTCAGCATCAACATAGTCTTCTAAGATTGGTTTAGATCCTCCATAAAACAAGCACTTCTTCAAACTTCCCTTCAAATATCTGAGAATCCATTTTATTGCTGCCCAGTGTTATCTTCCTAGATTATCTAGGAATCTGCTTACAACTCCAACAGCATGTGCAATGTTTGGCCTTGTGCAAACCATAGCATACATCAAACTCCCCACGGTAGAGGAATATGAAATCTTTCTCATATCTTCCTTCTCTTCTTTGGTTGTTGGACAAGATTCTTTATTCAGTTTTAGATGTCTGGCAAAAGGCACGCTAACTGGTTTAGCATTCGACATGTTAAAATATTGTAGCACACGTTCATTATGTTTTTCTTGTGATAGCCATAACCTTTTAGTCCTTCTATCATGAACAATCTTCATGCCCAAAATCTATTGTGTTAGACCTAAGTCCTCCTTGTCAAAGGACTTTGCTAACTGCTCTTTCAATTAATGAATTAATGAACCATCTTATCCCACAATCAACATGTCATCGATATATAACAATAATATGATAAAGTTATTGTCTAAGAATCTCTTGAAATAGACACATGGATCAACTTGAGTCTTCTTATAGCCATGACCACTCACGAAAGAATTAAACTTCTTGTACCATTGTTTGGGTGCTTGTTTCAACCCATATAGACTCTTTTGCAGCTTACAAACTAGGTGCTCTTTCTCTTTTACTTCGAAACCATCTGGTTGCTCCATGTAGATCTCTTCTTATAGCCATGACCACTCATGAAAGAACCGAATTTCTAGTACCATTGTTTGGGTGCTTGTTTCAACCCATACAAACTATTTTGCAGCTTACAAACCAGGTGCTCTTTCCCTTTTACTTCGAAACCTTCTGGTTGCTCCATGTAGATCTCTTCTTCTAAGTCACCGTGAAGGAAGGTTGTTTTTACGTCTAATTGCTCTAGCTCATGCTCAAGCTTGCCATGAAGCTTAAGATTGCTCGAATATAAGTCATCTTAACCACTGGAGAAAAGATTTCATCGAAGTCAATTCCCTTTTGTTATTAAAATCCTTTCACTACTAGACGAGCTTTGTACTTCACCAGCTTTCCATTACCATTTCTTTAGAGCTTGAAAACCCATTTGTTCTTCAATGCTTTTCTACCTTTAGGAAGTTTGACTAGCTCATAAGTATTATTTTTCTGCAAGGAATTCATCTCATCTTGCATTGCCTCCAACCATGATTCTTTATCTGCGTGAGTTAAAACTTCTTGGAATATCTCTGGCTCCCCCTCATCGGTGAGGAGAATATACTCAGAACTAGGATACTTCAATGTTGGTTGACGATCTCTAGTGGATCCTCTAAGCTACTGGTCAGCTTTTGCTTATTGGGTTAGTTGCTCCTATTGCTCAACATCTTCTTCTTCATGACCCCCATTAGTTCTGGCAATTTAACATCTCCACTAGTTGTATTGTTTGATAGTGAAGGAACCTGGTCAAGGATAACACCATGCACAAATCCCAACTTGTCATTTTTCTTGAAGCTTTCGATAGTGTCGTTTTCTTGAAAGACTACATCTCTGCTTCTAATGAACTTTTTCTTCTCTAGGTCCCAAAGTTTGTACCTAAACTCTTCATCTCCATATCCAAGGAAGATATGGGGACTTGCTTTATCATCAAGCTTTGACCATTGCTCCTTAGGCATATGTACAAATGCTTTACAGCCGAACACCTTTAGATGAGAGTATATTGAACATATTTTCCAAATCATACTCTTTTTGGAACATCAAAGTCTAAAGCGGAAGATGGTGACCTGTTGATGACATAGTAGGCTATGCGTGCTGCTTCGTCAAAATGGCTTAGGTGAGTTAGCCATTTTGAGGATGCATCTTATCTTCTCCACGACAATGCATCATCGATGAAATTAACATAATACTTGTTACCTCCCAAGATCTTTGTTTCAAAGGGGCCACAAACATCTAAGTGCACCAAGTCAAGAACACTTGACTTCCTACTTGATGAGTTGCTAAATGATACTCTATGTTGCTTTCTGAATAGGTAGTAGTCACACATGGATAGTGGCGTACCATTAGTAGAAGGTACGAGCGCCTTCTTTGCTAGAATCTGCAACCCTTTCTCACTGATGCGAGCCAATCTTCTATGCCAGAAGTTTGGTGAAGACTCTTCTTCAACAGCATGCAATCCATCTTTACAAATGACTGCATTTTTTTGTATAGCGTACAGCACATGGTCCTTTTACAATCACCAAAGAATGTCTAGTAAAGCTTGCATTTCCTACTCCCGAAGAAATTCTCGAAGCCTTCACGATCTAAGACACCACAAGATATCAAGTTAAGCCTTAAATCAGGAACATGCCTAACTTCTTTGTGGATGAGTGTGCAGCCCGTGTTCATCTTGACACAAATATCACAATCTCTTGAGACTTGGAGACATTGCTCTTCGTGATTGAAAGAAAGAACAACAATCTCTTCAGTTGCTACAGTGGTGTTCTCATCTTCCTCTTGGTTATTGTCGTCCTTTTGTTCTCTCTTTAGCTTTCGACAGTTCCTTTTCGAATGGCTTTTGATTCCACAGTGGTAGCATTTGACTCTACTTCTGGACTTTCATCTGCCTCTAGACTTATCTCTGCCTTTGGATTTTTTTGGATTGTTGGAACCTTTACTTTTTCTTCGACCTCTATGTTCAGTGACAAGAGCTTGACTACTTTCATTAGCCGTAACTTTCCTCCTATAATTTTCTCGTCAAATAGAGTGCTCACAACGTGGTTTAAGGATACTATTCCATCTGGAGCAGAATTGGTCACCGACACCACTAAAGTATTCCAACTCTCCGGTAATGAGCTGAGAATAAACAAGGATTGAACCTCATCTTTTAGTGTGGTTTTCATTGAAGATAACTGATTAGTGATACGTCAAAATTCGTTCAGAAATTATGCAACATGAGTTCCATCTTTATACTTCATGTTGACAAGTTTTTGTATCAGGAACAATTTGTTCCCAGCATTTTTCGATCATAAAGATCTTGCAGCTTTATCCATAATTCAAGGGCAAACGTTTCCTCCGAGACATGGCCAAACGAGTCGAAATCTATCCATTGACGAATGGTACCAATGACCTTTCTATTCAACTTGATCTAATCTGAATCTTTCATGTCTTTGGCTTAACAACGTCTCCTTCAATTGCTTCATGAAAATCTCTGTAGTACAATATATCTTCCATCATAGGTTTCCAAATTGACCAGTTAATTATTGATGTTGAAGAACCTTCCATTTTAATCAAACACAACCATCTTTATGGAACCTCGCTCTAGTACCACTTGTTAGATAATTCGGTAGCAAGGTGATATGTGTTAACTAAAACTAGATTCACAACAACAAGTATGAAAAATAAGCAAAGCAATAACGAGACACAAAGATTTACATGGAAACCCTTGAAAGAGAAAAATCAACCCTTGAAAGAGAAAAATCACAGGACACCGATCAACGTATACTAATAAATAATGGGAATACAAAATATAAGTTCTCTGTACCCAAACTTGAGGCACTCAATTTGAGGAGAAATTGGAATGCTGTGTAGTATTTCCTAATCCACTCAATTTACTCCCAAATCTCTCTTTAAGCTCTTGTAGGAAAACCTCAAATATTTGATGCTTTGGATTGAAAGGCCTGTTTATAGCAATTTTGCTCCACCCTTTTCGAGCTTTGAATTTAATGTCAACTACAAACTATTAATAACCAACTCCCCCACTTTAATTAACCACTTTGTTGAATTAATTTGTTTCCGTCTTATTTGATAATAACCACTTTGGTTGTCCTTTTTCCTGCCTTATTATGTCGTGTATTTAGTTTTGTTGTCACCGTCTTTTTCCTGCCTTATTATGTCGCGTGTTTAGTTTTGTTGTCACAGTCTGTCGTGTGTCTGGACTTCTATTGGTCTTTTTTTGACTGGTTTAATTTGAAGATCTATATTAAATTTCAATAATTTGAAGATCTATATATTACATTTCTTTAAAACAAATAAAAAATTTGCTTAACACACCTTAAAGCTGGGTTCAAAAGATGTGCAGCACTAAGTTCAAATGATGATGAATTGACATTATCACAATGATTAAATTAAAAAAGGCAGTTGTAACAATACTGTGTTGCAAAATAACTAAAACCAAAAAGATAATTCAGAAACTTCATCAATTAAAATTCACAATTGCATATGTAAATACTATACAAGGAAAGAAAATTCAAACACGAATTAAAATTTTATATAAGTAGATACAATTTGATAACAGATTAACTAATTAACTAGAAAAACAAATTAATTTATCATTTCAGGAATAAAAAAAAGAAAGAGAACATATCATTCAAGAGAAGAGTCAATGTTCTTAACAGATCTGGAGAACACAAGAATATCATTAGCATCTTGTGCAACGTTGTCGTTTTGATGAGGAGAAGAAAAAGAAGAAGTAGTTGTAATGGATTGTGATATCAAAGCCTT
>CAOJBI013462091.1:0-15739 GCA_948277035.1 Euphorbia corollata
TTGACATAAAGTCATTCAACCTTTTCCCCAACTTTAATCAGTCTTTTTGGCTTAAAGCCATTCAACCTTTTGACTTAAAGTCATCCTTTTTCAAATCAAACCCTAATATGGATTTAGGTACATTCATAAGCCTTCAATACAAGCATCCACCAATTAATCAACTTTTGACTTAAAGTCACCTTCACTTCAACTAAACCCTAAATTGATTTAGGTTCATTCATAAGCCTTCAAAGAAGCATTCAATCATCCTTAAGCCTTCAAAAGAAGCATTCAGACTTAAAGTCTATAAACTAATTTGGTTAAATAAACCCAACTTGGCTAAAAAGCATATATCCATGCATAAAGCATCCCTTTGCCTTTCAATAGGCATTTGATCGAACTACATTGACTTTGATTTCCCTATTCAATATGGGATATGTAGGCCGATCTGTAAATTAATTATGGATCTCAAGTCAAATCATAAAAAGCTATCTTTTCACCCTCCATTACATTAGTCCAACAAACAAGTCCTGACATGTTCCCCGAACCCATTTCTGGTTACATTTTTAGGGTTTTCTTAATTGACCTTTAAAAATTAAATTAAGTGGCGACTCCTTTACATCAGGTTTCATTAGAAATCTATCTTGGTACAAAACCGATGAACCGTGTTCACACTGTCCCATACCAGTACAGTCTCGAAATTTTTAACCGTTCGTGATTCTGATGTCCCATACCATCACAATCTCGAAGTCCTCTCATTCCGGTGTGCATTCGGTTCATTCCTGCCCCATCGACATCCCTCATGGCCGCTCTTTGATCAGGTCTTCCTACCCCGACGCCACCCCTTTTGGGACCGGGTCATTACAAACTTCAAGGTGATAAGTGACAATTTTGAATGAATTCAGGGATGATACATGCATTAAACCTATTTTCTATTCAAAGCAAGATACACATTAAATAAACTTTTCTAAATTTACTAATATGAAAGTACGCAATTCATTTAGTACTTCAGCTAGTGAGATTTTTCGAGATGCTAATGTGAGGTGGATTGTTGGTTTTAAAATTGCTGGAAATATTGGCTCGTGCTCAATTGCTCAGGCAGAGTTGTGAGGCATTCTTGATGAGCAAAACTTAGTTTAGGATAGTGGTTTTCGAAAGGTTGTGGTGGATACCGATAGCTTCTATGCTTATAATGCTTTTCTTTCGAACCTGATGGAGGCTAATGATTGTAGAAGCTTAATTGTGGAAATCAAGGATCTTCTTAGCAAAGAGTGGCTAGTCTCAGTACAACATGTTTATCAAGAATTAATCCAATAAGTACGCGGATAAAATGGCAACCTTTGTGGCCTCACTCGGAGTCTATTTTGAAAATCCAACCCTATAAATGATGTTGATTATGATAAATGACTTGGTGGGCGAGTCCTTTCCTTGTTTTTATTTTCTGTAGCCTTTGATGGCAATCTCTCTTTTCATATAAAAAAGTAGCAGGCAATTTATTATAATACTTTCTTAATCTCCATGCTTATTAATATTTATGATAATACTTTCTTAATCCCATGCTTAGTAAATATCTCCATGCACTATGTTCATCAAGCATGTTGTTTACTGTGGGCTGTTTGGTCGGCAAGGAATAAGAGGATTTTTCAACGTATTTATGATCTCAAGCAAATGTTAAGTTTGCTGCTGCTTTAATTCCCTCTTAGACTGCTAGTGTTCTTGACATGAAGACGATGACTGCTGGGGAAACATGCAACGATGGTTGTTGATGTTGTTCAGCAGTGCACCGCCACTGCTATCTCGGGTGTTTGCACAGTCCCCACTCTCCTTTCCTTGAATGTAATGTGGATGATGCCCTTTTTAACGATGGAGAATCTGTTTGTTTCAATTTGTGTGTTCATAACTCAGGTGACCATTTCATTTACGTGAAGTCAAGATTCCTCATCAATCTTATATCCATTCTTGAAGCATAAACTTTGTCGATTAGAGAGGTTTTATCTTGGAAAAAGCAGTGTGCTATTCTCACGTTATAATTAAGGCAGACAACCGAGTCTTATTTGATCTATTAGTGGAAGATGGTAGTTTTTTCTCCTATATTTCTTCTATTATTGAGAATTTTAAGATTATTTCTCAATTTTTTGTTGTTTTTTTAGTCGGGTTAATCGTGACTTAAACTTTTTGGCTCACTCTTTAGCTCTGACCGTTTGTTTAGATAAGTAACGAGGTTTGGATTGATAATCCGCCTATTTGTGATCTCTATCTCCTTTGATTTAATATAATCAATCATTTAAAAAATCAATATGGTTTGGAAACCCGGACAGACCGGCCATTCGGATCGGAATCGATCGGAACTAGCTAGTGACACGTCTAATCCGGTTCCACCAGGTTGTCAAGAACCGGTCGATTGAATCGACTGGTTCAATTGTAAATCGATTGGTAGTTCAATCAATTCAATATCTAAAATATTATTTTTTATATTGAAATTAGATATTAATCTCATAGCCTTTTAACATACATATCATATGCATTACCGTTGAGTTACCATGCTCAATACATATTCTTTTATAATAGTTTTTAAATTTTTATATTATTTTGAATGCAATTAATATTTTATTTTCAAATTATTTTCAAATCAAATTAACATTATGCGTAAAAAATTAAAGGGATACATATAAATTTTTGTTTAGTATGTTTTTTTATAAAAATTTATCTCATTTGATGTTACATTAAATGTAAAGAAAAATCCCCAACCTGTCATGGATGTGACTCGAACCTGTGACCTCTAAAGTTATCCACTCAGTCACATTAATTAATATGATTAAAATGTCTAATTTTATATTTTAAATATAAATTAAATTTGGTATATAATTTCAAAATAGTGATCTATTTATTTATGGATTATGTTTATTATTATGTTGTATTTTATTAATTATATTTGAAGATAAATTTTTAATTATGAAATATTAATATATACAATATTAATTATTGATGGATTGAAATCTCATGTACTCATTTTGGTGTCCATTTTTTTGTTCCCCATTCAAATTCAACATACACTTTGCTGTTTGCATGAGAAAGAGATGAAAATACATGAAAGAAAATATGTACAATATTTAAAACACGTAATGCATCATAAGGTGCTTCAATCTGTCTTAAAAAATCTTGTGCTTCCCTGAACTTTAAGAACAACCATTTAGCTACCTCATCTTTGAAAATGTGCACATTCTAACTCCCTCATTCACACTAAACCACACAACAAGTGGAGAGTGAAACTCACTTTCTACCACATGTAAGTTTGACAAATCAAACCAATAAAAACGTGACATGTGGCATTAAATATCAAATAAAATAATTTTTTTTTTCTTTTTCATTTCCTTCTTTTACTTTACTAAATTTTAAAAAAATTAATACAAATCCCACAAAATCATGTTTCAAGCCTTCTGGGAAAATCAGAAGTCTTCCCCGCGACGGATTTAATTAGGAGGCAATCGGACAAGGACCCAGCAACAGTAGAGGAACTTCAAAATCAACCGGCATAAGTAGTAGAGTTAGAAATTCGAAATTTGAAGTTGAAAATGCAAACTCAGTTGAAAGCTACTCGAACAAAAAGGAGAAAACAACAAAAGCTAAGAAATCAAAATCTCAATTTTCTTGGAATTTAATACAGTAACAACAACAGGAACAAGCAATTAGACCAAAAAAATTTCATCTGGAAAGTTGAACTTGAACAAACAAATATCCCCGTTTGATTTTAGGGATTCTTTCAACTTTTCTTCATCTTTTACCAAGCGAGTTCATCGGAGAGGAAGACCATGTTTCAGTTTGGGAGGAAGGGAGCGGTGACGAGGTACGCAGGTACAGCCGGTCAGTAACGAGTTAAGGGATGAAGGAGAAAGATGAGAGGTTTGTTTTTTTATACTTTTTTTTTAACTAATTAACTCAACCCGCGCCCCCAAAAAACAAGCCATGCTATGTGAGACGCCACGTAGGTCGGAGAGAGTTATTATGTGCACTTTTTTAAAGTTTAGGTAGTTACGGGGATGTTCTTAAAATTGAGGAGGGCATGAGATTTTTTTAGCACAACTTGAAACACCTTACAATGCATTAAGCCTATTTAAAAATAATTTAAAGCAGCCACTAGGCATGATGCGACTAGTCATAATTATAATGAGGGACAATGAAATGGACATCAAAATGGAGACGGAGACAAGAGAATTTAGTCCATCACTATATATTAAAACTTTTATTATATGTTTGATATGAAGTTATTAAAATTATTAATGATTTTATTATGTTTTAAGGAAATCCTTCAATCACTGAATTAATTTGATTGTACGTTAGATCTATGATCCTTTCCATTATCGAATCAATGACGGGTCCGGAACTGAAAAATCATGATTTTAACATATTATAAATAAATTATAGAATACTATAATAAAAATATTAAACAATGAAAACTAAAAGTAAATTAAAAAATGTAATTACGCCACTTTAAAACATAGATTAACAACTTAACTCCGGTAAATTTATGACGAATTTGTTAAGAAATAATTTTTTATATTTACTCATCGGATCAATATATATTGATTAATCTAACGGGTCATGACTCGTCATATAAAACTAATGGACTTTTAATAAAAATATCATAAATTCGTGGTCCTTAGTTTTCTTTTCCTTATCTATTGCCGCTAATCGATTATAAAATTAGTGTAATTTGAAGACATCATACATCATGTATCAAATTCTTCCTTATCTTTTTTCTCGAAACTGAAACCAGGGGTTCAAATTACGTATGCGCTATAGCTTATTATCAAATTTAATTAACAACAATTATTGGTCCAAATCAACAACTTGTTATTCGAAACCAAATCAACGAAAAAGTGAACGTCATAATCAAGATTGCTCATCATTGTTTTAACCTGTATTTTGTCAGTTAATCGTTAATATCATTTTTTATAGACCTGGTAGCAAATGTAAATTGGATTATTACCTCATTATTCTCCTTAGTCCTTAGTCTGTTTCGGTCCTTCATTAACCACTTGCTCGTTCTCTGTTACATTTGTAATTTTTCTTTTTTCATTTAATTAAATAGTGGGGGGTGTTTAGGGAGTGGGGAAGGGTAGTATCTTCACATGAGTATTCAAGTGCCTCTCCAAGGGTTTTGTAAGCGATGGCTCACTGTGTAGACGCATGTCACCTTTGCTTTACTCTTCATGTCTCTAACTTCATTCAAAAATAAACAACATTTAAAAATACAAAATAACAATAATTATGATAACTTGTAATGATAATTTTAATTATTATTATAATTAATAATTATTAACAAGTTTTATTGTAATATAACATTATTATATAGATTATTGTTAAAATGTAATAATAATAATTATTATAATTAAAGATTATTAATAAATTTTATTATAATAAATTATTATTTTAAAATACATAGATTATTGTTATTAAAATATTAATATTTTAAAGTAATGTGTTTTATTTTACAATGTTATGGATTTTTGTTATTATTACAGTGATATTTTAAAGTAATATTATTATTGTTATTGATATAAATAATTATTGTTTAATTGAGTCTGATACAATAATAAATTAGAAAAGAAGTGTTAAATGTTTCATTGATTTTTAAAATAATTTTAACTTTTTTTTTAAATTAACCATGTCGATTTTAATTACGTTAACTCTATTTTCAATCTCAATTCTTTTACTTCTTCTTACTCGAAAAAAACTTTTGGGCATTGGGTAGTCTTATCTAGACTTGTTCGTCGATGGATTGGCCGGATTCGAGTCGGGCTTTTGAGTAAAAACAACAATTCAAGCATGGACCAAGCTTGTACTTTAGGGGTGTGCAAATGGTTCGGTAACTGAATTACCGAACTGAAACAAACCAAATTGTAAATTTGGTTTGGTTAATTTGAAAATATTGTTCAGTTCAGTGTATAAATTATTAGATATTTTGGTTTAAAAAATATATATAAAGTCTTTTTTTAATTAACTTATGTAAAAGTAAAATCCTGAAACTATATTCTAAATACACGAAATAACTTCGATCTATGTGCTATATATATGTAATCGATATTGAGTTTTTTGTTTAAAATTCTTTTTATTCTTTCATGTGAAAGGAATGAAGAACTCGTTCAAAACATTAGGTTGAATTTCGGATCAATTCGATTTTTAACATAACCAAATATTTTTATTTAGATTTGGTTAATTCGGTTTCACTTCTTATTCACTTTGGTTCGGTTAAAAATATTTTCCTTATTTGATTTTCTGTTAATTTGGATCGTTTCATTTTTAACCGAATACTCACCCTACTATACTTTAAAATTTCGGACCAGATCGGGCTTACGTTGTCATTCCCAAGCTCAGCTTGCGACAAATGAACATTTTTTCACTACAAGAAAATTAAGGATCTGCAACGGAAAGCTTGCAAGGGAAACAAATCCGTTGCAATTTTCCATATTTGCAACGGATTCTGCAGCGGAAAATAATTTCCCTTGCAGAATTACGGAAATTAAAATACTGAATAAAATTGCAAGGGAAATTGCAAGAAATTAAAAATTCCCTTGCAAAATATTGGAGGAAATTTAGAGGAAGAATCTGCAACGGAATTTGCAAGTTTTTCTAAATTCCGTTGCAACTAATATTAATAATAAAAAAGGCTGAAAATTCAAAAATTAAATTAAAACCCATCGTGCTCCCCCCTCTTTGCCATTTCCCTTTTCTATATTTTCAGAGGTATTCTCGTCTCTTTCTTCATTGAACCTTCATCAACCTCAGCCACCGCCGTCATCATCGATCAACCTCCGCAACCGCCGTCGCCGTCGCCGTAGACATTCGTCACCTTCTTCAATTTCAACCCACTCTCTGTTTCGACAGATCTAGGGTTTTAATGGATCTGGAGATTCTGGGCTCACTAGACAGCTTGACCGGCCTGGTCCGCCTACCGGGAGTAACCTTCACTCTGTTTCAGCGTCGGACATTGAAGATTCTTTGTTGAACTTAGATTTCGAGCTTCTTGAAGATCAGAAGGATGGTCATGCTTTGGATGATATTGTGGAAGAACTTGTTTCGCCTTGTCTCGCCTCTCCAAAGCCGTCTCTATCTTTTCCGCTGGAGAAAAGAGGTGATATTTTCTCTGTTCGTGGGCTTAAGAAGCTAGGGCAGGACGACACTGCGCTCATTGACGACGATGACGAGTTGGATGACGAATTCGATGATTTGGTGGAGGATAATGAGAATGATATTGGTGAAGATGAGGAAATGTTTTTGCCTCTGGGGAATATGAGAGAGTGGCTGGAGAATAAGCCTCGCGGATTTGGTGAAGGCAAGGTGTATGACACTTCTATTGAAGACAAACTGTTCGACGAAATTCAACAGAGTAGAAAGGCGCAAGCTGCCAACGTCGATACCCTGAAAAAGAATCCCGTCAAGCCTGCATCCGCGAAGGACATTAAAAAGAAAGGTCTGTGTTGTACTCCTCTTTCTTCTAGTTTTATTCTCTGCTCAATTGCTCTTTTGCGTCTAGTAATACTGTTTTTTTTATCATTATGATGTGCTATGTCATATTACATTGTTGAAGAGTTTTGCTCATCGATGAGAGTGTGTTATAGGATTATTTGAGGATTGGTTGGTAGTGTATCAATGGATGCATGCAATCATTAGGATTTAGAGTTGCAAAATGTGCTATTTTGATGATTACATATTCAACAAAAACGTGTTAAAAGCAGTTCTTTGAAACATATTTTTTGGTGAGATGATTACATAAGATTAACAAGGAGGAAAACCACTTTAAGGTTGCACCTTACTCTTCCAACTCAAAGTTCCTTGAACGGGTTCCAGAGCCTGTTACTCAGTTGATTTGCCAGTGAGCTAGCTATATAATATATATCACAAGTGGTTTGTTATCTAAAGTTTGTTCTGTTTTTTTACTTGTAAAAAACCATATTTTTGTGCTGATTGGAGATATACATTTAAACATGTTTTGCCTGTTTATTGGGATATAGAAGTTCACAGCCTGCAATTATCCAGAAGTGATGTTGATTAGATACTGCTGATCATTACAATGCGTTTTGTAATTTCGAATTCTCTGACAAATAAGAAAGGAAAGTAAAAGTAAATACATGGTATTACATCTAGTTGTATATCTCTCTTTTTCTTGATGAAAGTCTGAAACATAATAAAATGCTACATTTGTTCTTTGAAATTGCTTATGATAATATTCCACTGCTTACTTCCCTGCCCTCATTTTGGTAGTCTGTGATGTGTCATCTATGTGTCCACATAAAAATGACTTTCGCTGTGCCCGTATCGAAATAATGCAGCAACTGAAATTGTACCAAGTGGTATTCGTGTGTGTATTGCAAATCTCCCGAAGAAAAAGAACATAGACAGGGATCTGCGATCAGCATTTAAAGAAGTTCCTGGTATTGTCAATATCATCCCTGCTAATTCAGGCAATAAGAAGACAAAGGACCCCATTTGCAAGGGTTTTGCGTTTGTGGATTTCAAATCTGAGGAGCATGCTGACAGGTCTGTTTCCTTTCTTTACTTACCATTTAAGCTATTAGCTAGCTCTTAAAAAGCCTGTTGATAAGTGTGCAACAAAATTACATGATGCAGTAATATGTATGCCATGGCAGGTTTGTTCAGCAATTTTCGGGACAAAATGTAGCATTTGGGAGGATCCAAAAACGGATAAAATGTTTGATGACAAAGTCACGATCTTCAGACGATGAATCATCAAGCATAGACTCATCAGCAACCTTACCCGACCCTTATTTACAAGAAGAAGACATAAAACCTTCTGTTACTATAGGTGATTCTCTCTCGGAAGAAGAGACAGATGAACTCATAACATCAGAATCAGGTAGTGGTGAATCTTTCAGCAGTTGGGAGGATGTCAATGTCAAAACCATACCACCGGAAATGAAACCTGCAATTAGCCCGCTTTCGTCAAGTAAAAGGGAAAAAAACGAGGTCAGTAAGAAAAAGAAAGCATCAAAAGTGAAAGAACAGAAGGTTCCCAAGTTGGAAATCCCTGGATCTGCAAAGAGGTGATTTTCTGAATGAACTGATATTGTTTTCTGTTTCTATCCATTTCTGATCAAATGATTTGTGCGTACTGTTTCCAAATGTAGATTAAAGATCAAGGAGAAGTCTGTGCTGGTTGATGTGTTCTCTAAATATGGATCACAGTCTGCTCTGGTTTCTGGGGGAGAGAGCTGATTGCTTATAACAACATAGTTTGCAGTTTAGAGTGGGATGCAAAGTACATAATGCGTAGGGCTATCATGAGTATTGATTTGTAGTGCTGTTCAGTTCATGTTCTGTCTCAATTCTCCAAAAACAATTTTTATATGAATATTATTTCCGAGTTTGTGCCAAATCAGGTCTCACCAATGCCATTCAAAATAGAATTTATATATTTACACATTATATTCAGTTGCAAGAATTCAGATGCTTCTGATTGCAATCTATCTATTCATAGTTTTTTTTCAGAACAAAAAATAACAGGAAGTATTATTTGGAAAAGCATTGATATTTCTCCATGGAAATTGTTGAAAAAACTCAAAATACAAGATTATAAGAACTAGAATTTGGTTTGTTCTGAAATGGAGTGTATTTCATGGTTTGGAAACCGTCAATAGCGACTACAATTACAATTTTATATACAATAAGATGTAAATTTTTTAGTCAGAACTCAGACCAATTAGCCCAAACTGGGACAGTTTTTTTATTATTATTGCACATTCTCGCGCATATGCATTTTTCTAAATAAATATCGGTAAAGATGAAATCAAGAAAAATGAGTTGATTAATTTATAAATTTTTAATAAATATTGTATTTTAATAAAAATATTTCACTCTTCAGAACGAAAGATATGAGCGGAGTAACCTTGATTCTTTAGAAAAACATATTAAAGGAAAATTTTTCTAAACTTATTCTTCTTCACTTATAACATAAAAGATTTTTATAAAAGAATACGTGAAAAATAGCATTTATCTCTTTATAAGAAACTTTTAAGTTAAATTAAGAAATAAAAAACATTTCATTATCTAACATTTTACTCTCACCTTATAAATTATAACTTGTGACTTATCTTATCTTTTCCAAATTTCTCCTAAGACGTCTTTTTGAGAAGTATAACTTACTTTTAACTTATGTCTTATTTTTAAATTTTAAGTTAAAAAAAGCTATCAGAAACATTTCATTATCTGACTTTTGAGTTGAAATATTCTTATAAATATCTTTTAAGAAATAAGTTAGAAAAGATAAGTTTGGAGAAACACTCCCCAGGAGGAATGACAATGGTTCACTATCTAACTTGTAAATTAAATTCTCCTTCTAAAGAACTTTTAAGAAATAAGTTGAAAATAAGAAAGTTATGAGACATCCCTTAAAATGGAGGGCAAACTATGAAAAATACTTTGTGATTTCACTCATTTGTAAAATGGATATGAGGAATTTTATTTTATAAAACATGATACAGTTTTTTACAATATTAGCAAATAAAGGTATTTTCAATTGAGCAGTTAATAATATTGATGTGGAGAGGGTTAGTTTTGGAAATTCACATTTTTTTAGTTATTAAAGATGTTTCATTTTCATATATTTATAAAATAAAAAATAAATATAAGGGTAAATAATTATAACCTCTTTGCATTTTACGTTTTTCATATTATAAAATCATCGCATCTTTAATTGTGTGTACTTCAATCAAAATTGTCAATATAACAAGTATTTATTGATATATTTTGTTTTATTTTGTTTTGTATTACGAGGTATATAATAATAGTATATAAATTTTTAACTTTTAATATATAGGTTCATTACATAATATAACAATAAAATTTTTTTGAACAATTTTAATCCGTAACATATTAAACTATGATATATAAGATCAACTTTTATTCATAAACATGTAATATTAAGAAATTTGATACAAGATGAAATAATAAAAAGGTTTATAGTATAAAAAAATAAAAAATATAAAAAGATATAAATTATTATTCGAAAGATGAGAAATTATGTGTACCCTAGATATAACTACCTCCACGTGGACCACATCATTCATTAAAGATTGATTTTTAATGATAAAATAAAATCTTTTATCTTTTATCACCCTTTTATTAATAGTATGGTCTTTTTACATAAATGAGTTAGTTGAAGTTATGTAATTGAGTTTTTACAAATCAAATTTTTATCAGTTTAAAATAATATCACATTAGATTTCATATTAAGATAAAATACATTATTCAACAAATCCCAAATAAAAACCCCCGTTTTTTGTTACACATGCCCATAACATGTCATTCTTTTGTTTTATTGTCTTCTTTTTCATTTATCTCCTAAACTATTCATTTTTTCGACATGTCATTTTAGAGTTTTTTGCTCGTCTCATTTTTATATTCGAAACGCCATTAATTGTGACTTTCGCATTATTATATGTCTCTTATATGTCGAATGTGTATATTAAAATATTTATCAAATGTCTATTATATATATTTTTCATATGTCAAATATATGGGAAGATTCTTGTATAATTATATACATGTATATATATAATTATATATATGTATATAAATATATATATTCATATTTTTATTTTTACATTGTTAGATATCTATTATATATCTATTATATATCTATTATATGAATGTCTTCAACATAAAACAAACATATAATATACATATAACAATGCGGAAGTTATAATGAATGGTATTTCAAAGATAAAAATGAGACGAACAAATAATTCTAAAGCAACATGTAAAAAAAATAATCGAATTAAGAGATAATTGCATTTTTATTTTCTTATCCTCAGATATCTAGTATACGTCTTTTATATGTCTATTATATGAATATTTTCGACATATAACAGACATATAACAATGCGAAAGTTACAATGGATGAGATTTTAATGAAAAAAATGAAATGAACAAAAAATTTTAAAATGACATGTTAAAAAAATAAACGGTTTGAAAGATAATTGTAAAATATAAAAATAAATTCAAAAGAAAGAAAAGATGGAAAATGAAAATTACGAATGTAATTATAAAATATGGGAAGTTAAAATTGAAAAAGAATTATATAAAGGTTATTTTTTACAGATATGAAACTCTATCTCAAATTTTATGATTTCCCGTAGCATTCACAGAGCTATAAATAAGTTTACTCCATCTGAAGTTTCTCGTTACAACCCTAAAAAAAGAACAGAATCAGTCCGGTGAGGTGGACGGCGGCAGAATAATTAGGTAATTTCCTGTGTCGTGGTGGTAACTGACCATACAATACCCTCTTTGCGCGATTGCGGTGTGTTCTGCCGAGAAGAGAGAGTTCTCTTACAATTAGTTCATCCAGTTGTCTACTGGTGACTTTTACTACTCCGCATTATCATTTCCTTTCTTTCATCTCTTCACTTCTGTAATATCTTATCACTTTTTGTATTTCATTATTAGGTTTTGTTTGAACGTTAAGATTATGCCGAAGATTGGATATCACTTACTGATTAGAGCAACCCTTGATCCTCTGATCAAGCATTTTTAGGTCAGGCAAAATCTGTGAAATACCAAATTGTAATGAGTTGCTTATCACGCGTGTCTGCTTATACTGCGGCTATATTTGGAAGGGCAAGCCATTGCACTACAAGGACTGCTTCTTTTCAACGTTTTGATCCGCTAAGTTTTGAGCGTGTTGATCTTGCAACTGTTAATGCGAAATTTTTGTTACCTATACTCCGTGCTCAGTGCTACTCCTCCAAAAAAGCTACTGTAAGAGCTCCGCGTAAGAGAAAATCCGATCCTGACCCACAATCTATGGAGCAAGAAAACGGTGCTTTCTTTGTCGTGCGCAAAGGCAATCTTGTTGGTATTTATAAAGACTTCGTTGATTGTCAAGCTCAAGCTGGGACTTCGGTAATTATTTGGTTATGTTTATGGTTTAATTTCGTTCCTGTCAATTTTAGAATTTGGTATAGTAGCGACAATTGCTAGATTAGTCAAATAACGAGGATTTTTTTGTCTCTCTAAAAACATTTCTTGCTTTACCTTGTTGGCTTTTCAGTATCTGTATGATTGCTTGTTAGTGTTGGTATGATTATTTGCCACTATTTAGTTATGGTTGCTTACGCAACAATTTCCGGTTTCCATGCTATATGAGATAAGATATATCTGCATTGGTGTGCTTCAGTTTTGCTATTATAAATTGTTGCATTGATTTTCTGTACAGAAAATATTCTCTCTTTGCTTTTGATGCTTCACTCGTTCAAATTATACTTAAAAGAGCAAACTGTATTATGATATATTAGTCCATGCTGAGTTTTTATGTTCCTTTTGTGTGGAACTTTCGACTTGAGGCACCATTTTTGTTTATAACCCTCGATATTATATATTTACTTAGACCTTTACCCACTGCCATCTTTTTCTTGGCCTGAACTTTAAATGCTAACAATTTAATCCAGTTAATTTTTCTAGTTTCAAAATTTTTTCTTTCACTACAATGCAACTAGTACTTACAAACAACTGCATGCTGCTTGTCAACTTCCTGTATTTTGGTTTAGAGGCAGATGCATAGCTCATGTTAGGTTAGCCAGTTATGTTGAATTAAAGTGTGATTTTAGCTGGTATTGATAGATGTTTCATTATTTTTTTTAGATATGTGACCCTCCAATCAGTGTCTACGAAGGTCGCTCTTTACCTAAGGGCACTGAAGAGTATCTCTCATCACGTGGACTCCAAAATGCTTTGTATACTATCAGAGCAGCTGATTTGAAAGAAGATCTTTTTGGCACACTAGTTCCTTGCCCCATTCAGGTAGGTAGGACATCCCATATGGTGACATTTTTGTTTATTGTTGTACTTGTAAGATACATATGATTATATTCAATTCATTATCTATATAATTTCATTTGAGCTTAATGTTACGAATATGGTAGTTAAGGAGCCATTTGTACTCTTAATATATTTTTTATTTCTTACAT
This sequence comes from Euphorbia corollata, assembly GCA_948277035.1. Lineage (NCBI taxonomy): Eukaryota > Viridiplantae > Streptophyta > Magnoliopsida > Malpighiales > Euphorbiaceae > Euphorbia > Euphorbia corollata. Next base: position 13,965 of record CAOJBI013462091.1, read on the forward strand.
TATTTTGTTATAGCATAGCAATATTCATTTTACAAAATGAACCTATAGGATTGTAAGAAGATGATGGACAGTAATAGTGATTGAATGTTGGAATTATAGAAAACATGCACAAGCTTAGTGCCCCACATGAGAATAGTCTCCCTCTCAAAGAAAGCCCTGCAACATTCTGCAGAATGACATCCAAAAATCAGCCTACCCTCTCCCCTGTCAAACTGACACTTTATTACCCAAAGCAATCCACAAATGTGCCAACTCGCTATTATCTCAAAACTACTTTTACCCCTACTTCTAGCCCTTAAGTCGTGCTTCTTCTTTTTGTGTAGACCATGAACTTCCTCTTTTTCTTAGCCTTGAATTCAACAGTCCTCTCTCTGTGGAGGATTTTCTATCAGCGTGCATAATTATTTCTCATTTTAGCATTAATCTTCATTGGAATATATCATGCTGGTTTGTAAATCCATGATTCTTGATAATTCTGTATAATTGGTTAAATTATCATGTTAATGCAGCAACCCCATTCTTCAAAAGTAGAAATAGATGCACTGGGCACTACCACTAAGAGATCACATAGATCTCTTGGATCACAGACTACGGTACGTTATAGGCCTTTTCTTCTTCAGGCTTTAAAGTACTTATATAAGGTAGTTTGGATTTTATAATTTGTTTCAGTTGAGTTATTTGCAAAAGATCCTTACTGGACTTGTTATTTACTGTGATTTTTGGTATGTGTTTTTTGCCCTGCAGGAAACAGATGTTTTAGTGTCCGATTTAACAGACCCTTTGACAAAGCATGTGAAGTTGGATAAACAAACCGAGATTCATGCCTTGTCTAATGATCCTGTAAGTGGACTATGTAATTTACTTTAAGGCTTCGACATTTTCTCTAAGTTGGCATAGCAACCAATTGACTTGGCACTCTGAAATATGCCTTTGTTGGTATGTGAACAAGATGCTCCTTTATCTGCAGAACAGCTGTACTCTTGAGTTTGATGGTGCTTCGAAAGGAAATCCTGGACCAGCTGGGGCTGGAGCTTTGTTACGGGCTGCCGATGGAAGCATGGTATTCATTTTGTTTTTTCATGCATCCTTTAATATTTTGTTGACAATTCCATCTTTTTGAACTTCTTCCACTTCATGTAGATCTGCAGATTGCGAGAATGATTGGGAATAACAACACACAATGTGGCCGAATATAGAGCTATGATTTTAGGATTGAAATGTGCTCTTAAAAAGGGGTATACAAAAATTCGTGTCCAAGGCGACTCCAAACTTGTCTGTTTGCAGGTTATTTTGCCTCTATACTTCTTCTTGTTCATTGCTATTTCCCAATCTTTCTCTTCTCATCTTTTCTTTATTGTCATATGTTACTTGTTGCTTGGACTGCTGTTTCAGTGTGGCTGAACATGTGCATTGCACAAAATCTTGCATCTATATGACTTATCTTGGCAATGATTTATTTAAGAATATCATAAAACTAGTAAACATGAAGTATTTGTCTGCATTCTAGCTTGGATCGATTGCATATCATTAGGAAGAAAGTAGAAACCAAATTGCCCTTTCGCTCCCTTAGACTGCAAGCTTGGGAAAAAATCTCTTCAAAATCACTTGATTTTTGTGTAGTAGATCAATATGGCAAGTTGACTCTGTCTACAGTCATGGTTGATGATGGATTATTTTATATGCAAATTAATTTTATTTTCTTTTTTGCGAAATCTTATATGGAAAAGTGTGGATCAGGTTGAGGGTTCATGGAAAGTAAAAAATGTAAACATGAG
>CAOJBI013462576.1:0-12767 GCA_948277035.1 Euphorbia corollata
TACTGCCCTTAAGAATGGACTCTTCGAGCAGTCGTGTTGAAATGGCCAGAATGTCTCCTTCAAATTCCTTAAAGTCTGAGCGACATTGTATAAGATGAATGTTTTAAGTTATATGTATATAAAAAAGATTAACTAAGGAGAGCTCTAAGGTTATCCAAATCCTGTTCCTGACTACTAAGGTTTTGGTACATCATCAACTGCGCAGAGTTCTATATGAGTTTGGTCTCAGATCATAATAAAATTTCTGCATAAATAGATGTGCTAATCAGAAACAACTTTCTCATCCTTAGGGGTTTAAGCTAGTGGTTTTGAACTTGTTAATAAATTATTTTTAACTTAATACCAATTCAAAACTAAGAATTGGATGGCTTATAAGCAATTGAAGTTTCGGTAAAGTTGGTTTTATAAATAGTTAATTATCTGTATACGGTTAGACAATTTGAAAATATTTATATATATATATATATGAAAGATTGGTCAGAGAATGGGTTGCTTGTGTTCCAATATTCATAATGTTGTTCGCCGGAGAAGTAGGCTGCGAGACAGAAAACGTTAGAGTGACTAGCCGTGTGACCGGCGTAGCCTCTCCGATGCTTAAGTTAGCGACGGAATTGAAAGAGGAGGCCGAGGATTTAGAGCTTGAATGTATAGAATTGTGTACCTGATTTGAGGTGCAAACCTCTTTTTATAGGAGTTTGAATGTCTCCTTGTTGGAAAAGGAGTAGTTCTTTGATTCCAAGTTGGACTCTACTAGGATTTGATGGAATCCTAATTGAAACTGGAATCTAGAGTTTGAATCAGACTGAAACTCTACTGCTGCGTCTCTGAAGAACGGGGAAAGACGAGCTATCCAGCTTCACTCACGCGGTTGGGCCGCGTGACGGTAAGGAAGCGATTTCTTGTGCATTTCACGCGTTCAGCTATGCATGACTAATTTATCAGAAGCCCCCCATGAGTCAGTAAAGTTGCTTTAGGACTTTATTCAGTCGTACTATCCGAGCGAAATAATGTCTTAATTCCCCGAGAAACACATGGAAGCTTGAACAGCTTTGGAGGTCAAAGGCTAATAAGATGTCCAATCAATTGATGGATCGCCGCTTTTCTGAGTAGATGACAGCTAGACCCATAATGTGCGTGTCATTGGGATACGCGACGATTCAGATGCAGACAGCTGTGCACGTCTTTGACCGCATCGTTTGAATTTCAAATATTGGACAGCTGGACTTATCAATCTGCGCGCTTCAACCAATCTGCTGCCACGTGTACATGATCCAACGGATGAAACCGAAGTTGCAGCAGCTGCTCTCCATATATATTCAGAAAATTCTCTCACTTCTCCACTTTTACCATTTGCGACTTCAGACAACTTCCAGAGCATCCCTTTGCGAACTCCGATCGTCTGCAATCTCCGGCGATTTTCTTACTTCTGGCGGTCAGCGACTCCTCTTAACTTTATCTTCCATTAGTAAGTCATCTCTTTCTTCTTGCCGCCTCTTTCATTTTCTGTGATTTTCATTTTTTGCGAATGCCATTAAGACTACAATTGCTCTTGCTTTTCTTCAATTAGCATGCTTTACGATAGCTTTGTTTACAAATCAATGCTTGATTTCCCCCAAAAATGAAATTCTAGGGTTTTTGAAATTGCTTTTAACTGTTTGTAGTTTAAATTGGAATCCATGGAAATTGTTGAGTTAACCGCTAGTTCGCCGGAGAACCCTAGTTCCGGTAGCGATAGTAATGAATCTCTTAGACGAATGGAAGAATATATTTATGAAACGTATGTTACTGTTCCGTTGAACATCGACGCGTCTTCTGTCCCTTCGCATGCTAGGTATAAGAGAGCTGCGAAGCGTAAAATGGACTCTGAAAGTACCGCTTCAGATCCAATGATAAGGGACTCCCCTGATGTGGAACATATGAGTGAGGTAGAGTCGCTAAGCAAGGAATCATCTCATGGCTAGATGGATTTGTCTGATAAAGGATCAAGCGGTAAAGGAGGAGAAGAACCGGGTGAGCCAGTAACTGTGGATGGGTCTGGAGAGGCGTCTACAACTTTAAAGATATCAAAAGAAAGAAATTTGACGCCATTAGTGGATGATATGGTATCTCTGGTGCATGAGGTGCATTTGGAACATGAAGCCGAGATGTTCGATTGGCTGAGAGAGTGCCATGTCATCCTTCCTTCTACATCCCAACGGGTCAACACTCCTCCGCACAGGTTCTTTAGTATGTATATGGACACCATGCGTTGCGGATTCCGATATCCACTTCCTAAACCTGTGGCCGAGCTACTCCGTGTTTGGAACATTTGTCCGGCAGAGCTGCATCCTTTCTGTTGGGCTGACGTGATTGGTCATTATCAACTCTGCCTTGACGCGGGACTTGACTTTTCATCCACGCTTTTCAGAAAACTCAGTAGTATAAAGAAAAATAAGGGTGACGACCATTATCAACTGAACAAGCCACGTCAATCCGGCTTCTATAAGTTTGACAAACATCCTTCTTCGAAGCATCACTTTAAGGAGTTCTGGTTTTACATCCATGTAAACCCCAACCATCCAATCTTCCCAACCGAGTGGTCCCATGAAAAACCTACCAATTTGTCCACCAAAGCCCGACGCCGTAGGGATGATAGAGTGGATTTCTTTAAGTCTCTCAAACAGAAAGTGTGGTCACTGAATGGGGCCACGTGGGCCTCGATTAAAGGGCAACATCTACTGGCTCGTGATCCGGATACTGGTGAACTCATTTATCTGCCTGATCCTGAACCACCGACTGGTATTTACTCGAGTTTTATTTTTGTTTATTTTTATAGGCATGGTACCTCCTTACGATCTTCGAAACCAACTTTTAGCCGCAAAGAAGACGACCATGAAGAACAACCGGAAGAAGCCGGTTCTCGTGAAGGCGACTGGAAAGCCTCAGCCGAAGGAAAAAGGGGCCAGCTCTTCCAAGCAAGGGCCACTCTCAGGATTCTTCGGCGAGCCTCCTGCCAAGAAGCATAAAAGCGCCACTCCTAAGGTACGTGTAACTCAATTCATATCAACTTGTCGATGTTGCTTCATGCCTCTGTTTCACTTTATTACCAGTATATTTTTGTTTGTGCAGGCCGTTGATGACGCGTCTGGATCTCAGTCTCCTCCTTCCACAAGTTTGAGGGAGCTGTTTGAGATGAAGGCACCCGGCACGTCCTGCAAGGATATGCAGGTTCAATCTCTTCTTAAGGGATGTTTCCTCCTCCCGGTTGATGAGCAGAAAATCAAATAAGAGAACACTGCTATTCTTTCCACCATCCTTTACCAAGACATGACTTCGGTAAGCCAAGTGTTTTTGACTCGTACAATAAGCACTAGCAGTATGATTTCTTTTAAACACGATTTACGACTTTCTACTCGTGACGATTTTTAGGCCATGACAAGATGTGCGGAGCTCATTCGTCGTGCACGCAAGGACATACGCTATGAGGTCCAGATGAAGGTGTTGGAGGAGGACAACAAGGACTTGGCCAAGAAGCTCTCCGCAGCTGAAAGTAAGGCAACTCAGGCGGAGCTGAAGCTGGGCGCATCTCAAAGAAAGGTGGCCGAGTTGGAGAAGCGATTGGCTGAGTCCGAAAATGCCACGAAGGCAGCTATTGACGCGTCCACGGATATTACCGATAATCTAGCGGAGTGCGGGTACCTGTATGGCGAACGCGTCCTTGCTGCATGCAGAGAAATTCACGAGGATATATTTGATGAGCTCATTTATGATGTTAAATTCCCTTCCTATGAGGACTTGGATGCGCATAAGGCGGCCAAGAAGTAGCAGAAGGATGAGGAGGAGCAAAGGCTAGCTATTGAAGAGGAGGGTGGTAACCGAGTGGAAGGTATAGCTGCTGAAGGGCACAATGCCGAAGACGCATCCACTTCGAATCCACAAGATGAAGCGGCGGCCTCAGACATTCCTCATGCCGAATAGATTTTCCTTTGTAAATATTGAACATTTTGTAACTTTGAGCCTAGTGAGGCGTACAATATATTCATAGCCCTTGTGGCTTTTATAAATACATTTTCTTTCCAACGTATTTTTCTGTTTGCTCATTGACTAAGCATCGTTTATTATCTTGTTGCACAATTCCACTTGCATATTTAGCATGTTTTATTAAAACAACTTAGAATGAACGAGCACATCCAGGGTCCTTGAGACGCCTTGGATAGCTATGATCGACCAACGCGGAGGTGTGTGGTGATTTATGGAGAATCCGGGTACGTGTAACCGGTTCTTGGTTCCAAAGGAACCCTTAGCCTTTAAGGCCGAGCGCATCTAGGGTCTTTGTGATGCCTGAGATGGCTTTAATCGTATGATGATAAATGAGGAAGCTTCCTTTGTAGTTGACTGTGTGAGTTATAGATAGTTTGATCAGAACCTCTAATTCTCACAAGTATTAAACAGATTGCATGCATCATGACTGAAGAGAAGTTGAGACTTTATTACCTTCTGAAAAGTTTACATGAGCCGGTGTCTGTAGTCCGTTAGCCGGCTGTTGGTCCGCTTGGAGAGTGTTGCCTCGTTAAAAACCTTAGAATAGGAAAAACCCTGTGAGAAAAAGCCTATTCCAAGGGAAAAATAGTGCAGCCGCTTGATCCCCTAGGGTTAAGTTGTTGAGTAGTATGGCCTAAGAGTAGCGATGTTCCACGTTCTTGGCAGCTCCTTACCATCAAGCTTTTCCAGTTTATAGGTGGCGGGCCTTATAACTTTGTTCACACGATATGGGCCTTTCCAGTTTGCCCCGAGCTTTCCCTTTCCTTCTCTGCTTTGTGACGCCGCTGCATCTCTTAGGACTAGACTTCCCTCTTGCAATTGTATCTCCTTGACCTTCCTGTCATGATATCTTGCGATTTTAGCTTTGTATGAGGCCATCATTATTCAGGCTTTCTTCCTTCCTTCTTCCAAGCTGTCAAGATGGTGAAGAAGGTTGATATTATTCTGTTCCTCCAAGTAGTAAAGCACGCGGTCGGATGGCGCTCCAATTTCAACCGGTATAACCGCTTTCGACTCCATGCGTTATGAGGAAGGGAGTTTCTCATGTCGGCTTGCAAGGAGTGGTTCTGTAGGACTAAATGACGTTTTTTAGCTCTTCTGGCCAGGAGCCTTTACTGCCTTCAAGCCTCTTCTTCAATCCTTCCCCCAACGTTCTATTTGTTATCTCTGTTTGTCCATTCGTCTGCGGATGAGCCACTGAGGAGAAGTGTTGTTCTATCTTCAGGCCTTTGCAAAAGTCACCGAATTTAGAAGAAGTGAATTACGTCCCGTTGTCAGAAATGATTTTTTGAGGTATTACGAACCGGGTTATTATATGTTCCCATACAAAACGATTACACGTTCGGGGGTGATGGCGCTTACAGCGAGTGCTTCCACCCATTTAGTAAAGTGATCAATAGCCACGATTATGAATCGCTTTTGTCTGATTGCTTCTGGCATAGGTCCTGCAATGTTTATTCCCCATGTGGCGAATGACCATCCGGTATAGAGAGGCTTTTGTGTTGTGTGTGGTATGTGCGTCTTTCTCGCATGGATCTGGCATTGGTGGCACGCCTGAACGTACGAGGATGCATCTGCTTCCATAGTCGGCCAATAATATCCCAGCAATTTAGCTCTCCGCGTTATCGTGACTGCTGCTTGGTGAGATCCACATGCCCCCTCATGTAATTCTTCAAGCACATATGTACCTTTTTCTGGAGAAATACATTTGAGTCATGGTCTGTTAAGGATCGTCTATAGAGGGTTTGATCAATCATCGCGTATTTGGCAGCTTTCTTTACTATCTTGGTTACCTCTACCCGATCATCAGGAAGCTTGTCATGTGCCAAGTAGTTGATTATAGGCTGTATCTATCCCAAGCCATGTTGTTCAAGTAACATCGTTTCCGAATCGGTGGAAGGCTTTATCATCACTTCAAAAGGATAGTGGAGGTTTTTCCACTCATCTTTGGTTGACGCGGCCTTAGTAAGTTGGTCAGCCTCATCATTTTCCAGTCGGGGTATGTGTTCTACTCTCCATGTGGTCCCAGAAGACTCAATTTTCCTGAGCAATTCTTGGACTTTGGCTAGATATTTGATCATCCCGGCCTCTTTTGTCGTGAAGTTTTTGTTCACTTGATTAGAAATTAGTTTTGAATCGCTTCGGATACATACTCTGTCAAGGGCGATTTCTTTGACTAACTCTAAGCCTTTGATTAGAGCTTCGTACTCGGCTGCATTGTTGGTGGCCGGGTAGGCTAGCTTTACAGCGTCGGAGAGTTTGATCTTCTCAGGCCCTTTGCTGGTGATTCCAATGCCGGCACCTTTTTGCGATGAAGCTCCGTCTACATAGACTATCCACTCTTCCGTCTTAGGATTTTGCTGTGGCTCTAGCCCCACGAACTCGGTCATGAAATCAGCCAGCACTTGCGCTTTTAAGGCCTTTCTTGCTTCGAATCTAACGTCAAACTCCCCTAGGCGTACAACCCATTCCGTCATTCGCCCGGATGTCTCAGGCCTTTGTAATACTTTCTTCAGTGGGAAACTAGTCCTTACAATGACTGTGTGGGCCTGAAAATAGGGTCGAAGCCGTGTTATGGCTGACATTAGGGCTAGGGCGAGCTTTTCAATCTTCGGATACCTAGTTTCCGTGTCCTTCACCACCTTGCTTGTGTAGTAGATTGGGTGCTGCCCCTCTCCATCTTCTCTCACCAGTACAGATCCTACCGCCTCTTCTATTGCTGCCAGATACATGAACTCTTCACCCGATACAGGATGGCTGAGGAGTGATGGCGAGCTGAGGAAGACTTTAATGTTGTCAAAAGCCTCTTGACAAGTCGCATTCTATTTGAACGACTGGTCTTTTTTTATGGCTTTGTAAAACGGCAGACACCTTCGTGTTGAGAAGGAAATGAAACGTCCTAGCGCATTGATTCGGTCGTTGAGCTTCTGAACTTCATTCAGCGTTTTTGGGGGCTGCATCCGCATGATGGCCTCTATCTTCTCGGGGTTCGCTTCGATCCCTCTCTGAGATATGAGATATCTGAGGAATTTTCCCCCTTTCACTCCAAAAGTGCATTTTTCTGGGTTGAGTTTGAGGTGGTATTTTTGCAATGTTAGGAAGACCTTTTGTATGTTTGAGGCATGCTCTTCCTTTGTCCGGCTTTTGATGATCATGTCGTCTACGTATACTTCCACTATCTTGCTAATTTGATCTTTAAACATGTCATTTACCAATCTCTGGTACGTTGCCCCAGCGTTTTTGAGACTAAACGGCATTACCGTGTAACAATACGTCCCCTCATACGTTATGAAAGAGGTATTTTCTTCATCACTCGGATTCATGACGATTTGGTGATATCCGGATTTGGTATCGAGTAACGAGTAAATAGCGTACCCGGCTGCTGAGTCTACCAATTGATCAATACAGGGTAGCAGGTAGCTGTCCTTAGGAGTGGCCTTGTTGAGATCTGTGAAGTCTACACACATACGCCATGACCCATTCGGCTTCTTCACTAGTACCATGTTCGCTAGCCATTCAGGATAATGTATTGCTTTGATGTGACCGTTCCGCAAGAGTCGTTATACTTCTTCCTCTATGGCCTTCTGTCTTTCAGGAGCATGATTCCTCTTCTTTTGCTTTACCGGCTCAGCTTCTGGCCTTAAGTTGAGGTTGTGCGTGATTATTTCAATCGGTACTCCCGGAACATCGTCCGCGTTCCAAGAGAAAGTATGTTCTTCTCTAAGCACTTTACAAATAGATTCTTTAATTTCCGGAGCCAAGTTTTTGCAACCTTTACCTGTTTGTTCGGGTTGATCATAAACATCTCGAGGTCTCCAACTGGTTGGGCTTTGTCCTCATTCTCATTTGAAGCGGCTTCTTCTTCCTTTGCGTCATCCGTTTTTAGCGAGGCTAAGTAGGTTTCATGAGCAACTCGGGGGTTGCCGATTATGATCGCTGGTCCTCGCGAAGTTGGGATTCGTATTACTAAGTTCTTCATGGAGATGAATGAATTGGTGTCTACTAAGAACGGCCTTCCTAGGATGATGTTATATGCGATGGGGATTTCTGCTATGATGAACTCAACTTGTGACCGCCACTTGTATTTTTTGTCTCCTAGTTCCACTTCCAGACTGACTTGCTCCAATGATGGCACCGTGTGGCCACTCAGCCCTACGAGTGGGGAGTAGGATGAAAAAGTCCTGTTAGGTGCTATTTGGAGCTGTGCTAACGCATGTTTAGTGATTAAGTTTACCGAGCTTCCCGTATCAACAATGATTCTTCTCACCGTATAGCCTTCAACGGTTGCCTCAAGGACGAGTGGATCTGGCCTTGGTGTTGTGACCATGCTATACTTTGCGAACGAGTCCTCCAGCACTTTGTCGTTGTTATTCGTCTCTGCTTCCCTAGGATGTTTCTTTGAAGTTTGCGACTCGGGACCTCCTCCAATCATCAATATAACCCCTTTTGTGCGCTTCTTCGGTTGTTCATCCTTCTTATCTTTCTTGTTATCATCAGATGGCCGATTCGTTATTCCTTTGACGAATTGTTCAAATTTCCCCTCTTTGATTAGCTGGTGGACCTCATCGGCCAGTATTATGCAATTATCTGTTTGATGCCCTCTAGCTCGGTGAAACTCGGAGTATTTGTTCATGTCACGGTCGAGTTGTGTATCGGCCCCTACCTTAAGGTATCTTATGCTTCGTTTGTCATTGGATTTTTGAATGGCCACCAATATGTGGCTAAGTGGGGCATTCAATTCGGGTATGTCTTCATCTCCCTGTCTGGTGTAATCTCTAGAACTGCTTCTCCTTCCGCGCCTAGATCGACGGTCTTCAGACCTCTGTTTTCCAGACGGTTGGGAGTCTCCGGGCCGCTTTAATTCATCTATTTCAATATGCCCCTTGGCGATGCTCAACATTTGTTGTAAGTCAGCAGGATTTCTTTGAATGATCTCAGCTCTCAATCTTTCGTTCCGTGTTCCTCGAATCATAGCTTCTTTAGCTGTGCTGAAATCAACATTCCGCACCTGCAAGCATGCCTTATTGAAGCGCTCAATGTATGTACGAAGTGATTCATTGGATGACTGGATCACATCATGAAGGGTTCGTGAAGTTGTTCCAGCCGGGATTGAGCCAATGAACTGAGTACATAATTATTGTTGGAGATCCTCCCACGTATTGATTGACTCGGCCGGAAGAGAATCGAACCAATATGCTGCTGGTCCCGCGAGGGTGGTTTGGAAATAACGACACACATGAGCTTCAGAGACGTGTGCCATGTCCATCTTGTTTTTGTACGTTTTCACATGTGTTCGAGGATCCGTATCGTCGCTATAGTTGTCAAAGTGGGGGATTTTGACATATGGATTTATTGGTTCGTCCTGTATCCTCTTGGTGAATGGGGAGAATGATGCTGTGAGCAATGGTTCATGGATGTTGACAGCGAAGTGATTGAGCCCCTCCCTGAACATTTTCACAAATTTCGGGTCATCCGTAAAGCTCTTTGCCTTCTGAGGTGGCAAGTGTGGATTGATAGAAGGGAATGACGGTGGCATCCTGCTCGCGTCAAACCACGGTTGGTGATGATACGTCCCTCCCGCCTATTGATAGGGAGAGTATTCACCTCTCTCGTGCACCTGCGGCCCAGAAGGATGGATTTCCGACCGTTTGGTGAGACCCGCCAGTTCTTCCCAAGTTGGGACACTCTGATCTGCCGCAGCCGGATGGGTTCCCGATGGGGCGGAGCTTTGTCCTTCACCTGTTACATTCAACAATCCATGTTGGGGAGGAAACAGTGCATCATTACTTACCGGGTGACCAACGAAGGAAGGGGGAGGTCGAAACGGTGCTTGAAGACCACCCATACTTGCGATGTGAGGTCTGCTGACCGTATGACCAGCCGTGGTAGAAGCAAAATTGTTGTTAAGGAGACCGAATAGATTTCTCCGTAAGCGTTGTTGATCTTCCGGTGTCATCTGGTACTTATGCGCCACGCCTTCGAAGAAATTGACGGTGCTGGATCCAAAAGGTGGCGTAGAGAGATTGTCTATGGGCTCAGATGTAATTGTAGTATGCGTTGAGGAAATTGGGCCCATAGTATTGGAGGAGTTGATCGCAATTGTGCTATGATTAAGAGTTTCAGCGGGAGGTGTTTGATCCGCCATTATGAAGGGAAGTGTGTTCGTTCTCTGAACAAAATTCTCGCGTAGAACAAGTAAATTTGTCCACGCTCACCGCACCACTGAAATATTGGTCAGAGAATGGGTTGCTTGTGTTCCAATCTTCATAATGTTGTTCGTCGGAGTCTCGCCGGAGAAGTAGGCTGCGAGACAGAAAATGTTAGAGTGACTAGCCGTGTGACCGGCGTAGCCTCTCCGATGCTTAAGTTAGCGACAGAATTGAAAGAGGAGGCAGAGGATTTAGAGCTTGAGTGTATAGAATTGTGTACATGATTTAAGGTGCAAACCTCTTTTTATAGGAGTTTGAATGTCTCCTTGTTGGAAAAGGAGTAGTTCTTTAATTCCAAGTTGGACTCTACTAGGATTTGATGGAATCCTAATTGAAACTGGAATCTAGAATTTGAATCAGACTGAAACTCTACTGCTGCGTCTCTGAAGAACGGGGAAAGACGAGCTATCCAGCTTCACTCACGCGGTTGGGCCGCGTGACGGTAAGGAAGCGATTTCTCGTGTAGGATTTGATGGAATCCTAATTGAAACTGGAATCTAGAATTTGAATCAGACTGAAACTCTACTGCTGCGTCTCTGAAGAACGGGGAAAGACGAGCTATCTAGCTTCACTCACGCGGTTGGGCCGCGTGACGGTAAGGAAGCGATTTCTCGTGCATTTCAGGCGTTCAGCTATGCATGACTAATTTATTAATATAATATAGACTTTCTGGTGTAAGATACTAATTGAGATATATATTTGTGTTTAACTTGGTTAAAATGCAAATGTTTGTAAGTTCGTAAGTTACAAAATTAGCTTATAAGTTAAAATATAAGAGATGACAAACTTTTGGTTGTCCAAGTAACAAGTTAAATGGAGTTTATAAGTTAATTCAAGCCATGTTCTTTTCAAGTACTACTCAGTTCAATCAAATATAATTTAATCAATTAAGGTCTTATTACAATTAAAGAATATGAATGATTATATTTGAAAATTAATAATACAATAATAATTATAATAATTAATTATAATATTAATAATGATAACAATCCTAGTTAATATAATTAACAAGAATAAACAATAGTTAATATAATCAATAATTAACAGCATAAAAAATATTAATAATGAAATGGTGTATTAGTTTGATGGTAAAGTATGTGAGTAAGACCTAAGAGGTCATAGGTTTAGTTCTCACCATTAACAAAATTTAAATTTTTTCTTTTAAAAATTATTAATAATGAATAGCAATTATTAATCCATAATATTAAAAATGTAATATTTATAAAATTAACAGTAATAATTATAATAGTTAAATATCATACTTATGAATAATAATTATTTAAAAATATCTTACTATTATCATTATCATATTTAATTTATCACCATAATCAACTTAACTAAAAAGACCAAAATAATTATAATAGAATTTTAAATAACATATTAATACATATGAACGTACATTAATAATAAAAAAAAAGTTTAATTCTTCCTAATTGTGCCTATGCTCTTTTCATCGATATGGGTAATCAATATCATGAATTCCTAGGGATCGAATTTTCACCCGAATTTGTGCTATCACACTTTTTCAATAATTATTCTACATTTTATTAAATATTATTAACATTATTAATATTTATTATATTGTATTTGGAAATATTATTTAAATTACTATCTATCAATGTCACTTATTTTTAGTATTATAATAATTATTTTTTTCCTACGTTCTATAATAATTAATAATAATTTATTAATATTTGTATTTTTTATTATTAACCATTTTTTATATTTAAAAATTGATTTTTATTTTAATACTTGTTCATAATCATTGATATGTAAATTCAATCTACGTCCGTTCAGCTAACCCACTCCAAAAGAATTAGGTCAAGAAATAATCTCTAATAACTTCTCCAAAAGAATTAATTAGGTCAAACAAGTTCAAAAGAAATAAATAAATTTTAATAACTGGCACTGACAACTCATGACCCCTTCCAGTGGAAAGAGTTGCCTAGGCAAACTTAAAAAAAAAATAGATTTTATGTATTACAAAATGGAGTTTGAAAAAAGAAATTTAACAAAAGAATGTCTTTGATTTAAAAAATTTATAAATAGATGATTTTCAATATTAAATTATGTCCCGGAAATGGATAACTTTATTCGTTTTTATCTAAATTTTTATGGGATTGTTACAATACATATTAGTGATAAATTTTGTGATTTTTTGAATAGTAAAAATATTTTTTAATTAAATTATGACAAACTTTAAAAAAATTATAAAAATATCATAAAATATAATTTTAAAATAATAAAGGTTAAAATTATTAGAATATCCAATATAACATCACTATTTTAAAATTATAGATCATTTTTGCATTTTGAAATTACAAACTCCTTTTGCAACGAAAAAAATCATCAAATCTCGCTTTACAAATAAATGTAATCACAATAATTATTAATTAAAATAAGATTATTCACGGACAAAAGTAACAAGCACTGGATTGGGACGTAGGTTTTCCTTTTTATATTAGTCTAAATAATTTTAAGAGAATAACTATTATAATAATCTTAATAAAATGTGATCTAAATTGATGTTTCACTTTC
>CAOJBI013465840.1:0-12200 GCA_948277035.1 Euphorbia corollata
CATTCTGTGATGAAAGCTGTTTTGAACTTATCCACCACGTTCATCAGTATTTGATTGTAACCAGAGAAACCATCCATGAAGGAATACATGGCAGCTCTTGCAGCGCTATCAACCAATACGTCTATATGTGGTAGAGGGAAAGTCATCTTTTGACGTGGCCTTGTTCAAATCCCGGAAGTCTACGCATACTCTGACTCTTCCGTCTTTCTTGGCTACTGGAACTACATTCGCAAGCCATGTGGGATACTCAACTACTTCAAGAAATTTTGCTTAGATCTGTTTAGCGATTTCTTCTTTCACTTTCTCAGCCCATTCTGGACGCAAACATCTCATCTTTTTCTTTACTGGACGGATTTTAGGATCTGTTGGTATCCTATGTTCCGCGATGTGCCGATCAACACCAGGCATGTCATCGTAAGACCAAGCGAAAGCCAAAATGTGTTCTTTTAGTATTTTTATCAATTCTCTCTCTTGTTCGATGGATAATTGATTGAAAATGAATACCATTTTAGGGTTTTCTTCTGTATTTAAGTTAATTTCTTTGATAACATCATCTTTGATATTGAAAATGCTAGATGTATGCTGGAATAGATGCATGAAATCATAATCAGAAACACAATCCAAATAAGCAAAGTTTCCACTTTTATTAAATGCATCATAAGTTACATTATTAAGTTCAAAGATATCAGACAAAGCAACAAAAGACTCATCCTGTTCTATAGGCGTTAGTCCTTCATTGATGCTAGGTTGAGAGCAGATGGTTGTTCTGCGGGGATCATGACTATCTCCTCGTCATCGTCATCAATCTCCATTTTGGCTTTTCCTTTGTCCATGGTGGTCAACTGTTCAGTCTTGTTCATTAGGTTGAGCTGAGCCTTGAGCTTGTCAGCAAGGGAATTGAGAAATTCCTCCTCGTGAGTTGTCACGTCTGGGTTTGTCTTTACCCTCTTCTCATTGCATTGGATAGGATGATCTACCTTCCCTAGAATCTTGTCGGAGTCAACATCAACGATGTTCATTGTCTGCTCCACTATCTCCTTTTCTCGGATCATGTTGGTTAGGGGTGTGCATAATTCGGTAATATAATTCGGTTCGGTTTTTCGGTATTCGGTTCGAGTTCGGATAGTTAATGTAATATAATTCGGTATTCGGTTCGGTTCGGATTCGGATTCGGATAAAATATACAAAAACAGAATAACCAAATAATTGAAATTAAGAATTCTAGTGCACCTTCTCCTTCCCTGCAAAAATCCTCACTGCTATACATCGATCTTCCATTTCCCCCTTTTTTTCTCCTCTTTTTCTCTCTTTCTCCCGCTCGATATGGCGATTTCAACGAGGCTACAGTGTGAGTTCATTTCGGCTTCAGGTAATCCACTTGATTTCTCTTCTCGTTGACGCTTCCCGCTCCAGATCTTTTTTTTGTTTCCCGCTCCAGATCTGGTATAATCTTCTTCTGTTCTTCTTTTTCTGGATCTAGGGTTCGACATTGATCATGTTTCGTTCCACTTGGATACTTACTGCAGGCCAATTATCAGTTAGTGATAGTAATCATTAGGAGCCAAACTGACCAAACTAGATTTTACAAATGGGTGAATATTCAATTTTCGTTGTTTCTTTCTGGGTTTGCATTTGTTGCGGTGATCAAAGAGATGTGAACTTTGTTCCCTTTTGTTAGAAGAGACATCTTCAGGATTTGTTAATTGATATTTCAGCTTGTGTTTTCCAATTGTGTTATTGCCTTGAATGCAAAACTGAGAAATCGGAAATTTTGTTCAAAATCTTGTTCTTTCTTTATTTGTATTGTCACATCCGCTTCATAAGTACTCTCTGATTTCGTCATTCTATATTACTGGATGATCGACTCTGATTTGGAAGTATGTTTGTTGCTTCAAAAGCCGATACTTTTTACTGTATATATCTTCTATCTTCTCGGACTGAAATATGTAAGCATTTTCGGTTATTCCCTTTTCATTATACAATCTGTCCCAGCAAATGGATGAAATTTGACACATGAAGCATTTATTTGCTCACTTGCAAGATTAGATACATTTACAGTAATACTCAAAAGTTAAACTCTACAAAGTTGTAACGCTTGAACTGAAATTCTCAATTCAAGAATGCCAACTTCAAAATCTTGCAACAATTTGGAAATTTGAACTTGAAAAAAAACAATGAAATCTATTCGCAAATAAGACAACAAATACATTTACAGCAATAATCTGAACTTTACAAAGTTCTACTGATTGAATTGAATTTCTCAATTCAAGAATGCAAAGCTTGACAAGATTCCAGCTTTTTTGAAATGTCAAATCATAATAAGCAACCCAACAGAGAAAGAAATAAATTACCAAAAACCAAAAGAAATACATTCACATCAGCATTCAGATTCAGTACCATAATCTGAATTTCACAAAATTCTACTGCTTGAACAGACTCTTTAATTACAAGAAAAAAACATGAGCTAGTAATCTCTTAATGTTTGCAACTTTTCCGCAAACTCGAAATTCAGGCTCTCACATGTGAAAACTCAACTTTGATGTTGTTGGAATTCAAAGACTGAAACCATCCAGAATCCCGTTATTTGGTTCATTAATGCTTGATTATATCATTCTGTTTTGCTTGCTGTATGTTTGTGTGAATATCGATCGGCGATTGGAAGTGTGTTTATTGCTTCAAAGCTTATACTTTTTTACCGTATCTATCTCTTCAGATCAAAACATGGAAGCATTTCGGTCATTCCTTTTTCTTTGAACAATCTTTATACCAGCAGCTCAATGAAATTTGAGAAATGAAGCACTTGTTTTGCTCACTGACTAGCCAAATTCATAAGTTTGCAACCAATGTATTCAATTTGCAAAAGCAACATTAGGTAAATTAACATTATCACTTAGATTCACCACCAAAATCAGAATTATACAAAGTTCAGGGATCTCTTCAGTATGAACAAATAGCCAAGCATCCATCCTTTTCATACAAGGCTTCAAGGCCTCCCATTGAGTGCCTTCAATTGCTTTGTACACCAAAATCATTTTAGTATCCGGTGAATCATGACTAACCCGATCTGAAGATTAGTTCATGTTATTATTAAGAACTTCCAAGTTTAACTGGAATCTTATGTGTGATTTAATCTTAAGTGGCTAGTACTTTCTTATTCACCATGTATCAAGGATGAATTATCTGAAAATATAGTAATGACTGAACATACAACATGAGCTTGCCAGCTTCAAAATTTGCAACGATTTTGGAATTTGAAATCGAAACAATCAAAATCGAAAGTTATAATATTTAAATGCAAGAACAGATACATTTGCATTAAGCATAGCTTTAAATACTCGGTAATGATTATTCAACACCTAGTAGTGACTCAACCAAACGGACCCTAATACTGAAACTCACAGTCAAAATCTGAACTTTACAGAGCTCCTAAGCTTGAACTGAATTTCTCATTCACAATCTTGCAACTTTATTTTGAATGTCAAGTAAAGAAAACAAACCCGACAATCATCATTCTCTAAACAACCAAAGTAATCAACTATACCAAAAATAATGAATTCACAATCTTTGATATGTAAAACTTCACACGATTCCAACTTTTTCGAAATGTCAAATCAAAATAACCAACTCATTCTCAAAATGACCAATGTAATCAATTACCAGAAACAATAAAAACTAAATTCACATTAACATTTTCTGAATTTTACATTGCACTACAGCTTGAACAGAATCACTAAATTTAAAACATGAGCTAACTAGCAGCTTTCAGAGTTTGCAACTTATTTCGAATCTCGGATCAAACGACCATCACAAAATTCAGGCTCTCGCATGTGAAAACTCGACTTTGATGTTGTTAGTGTTCAAAGACTGCAACAATTCAGAATCACTTTCCTCAAGAACAGGACAATAATTGATGTACAGACCTGCTAAGTCAGGGAGTTGTTGTATGATTGTAGCTGTAGATTGACACCCGAGTTTCCTGCAACAACTTAACGAAAGGGATTCGAGAGACTGTAGATTCGTCAACCATTCTGGCAGTACTTCCATTGCTGTGAATCCTATTATCTTCAATGATTTGAGGGCAGTGAGGTGTTGAAGTTGATTGGGCAGAAGAGACATTTCCCTGCAGAAACAATCAGATCCCCATACTTCTAACTCCTCAAGCCATGGAAGTTCATTGATCCGGTTCATATAGAAGAAGTCATCCAACTCCTTTGAGAATGCACCAATACTCAAACGCTTCAATTGAGTGAGCCTGCATAATATCTCCTCTGAAAAATATTTCAATCTATTACAGCAAGATATTGCTAATGATGATAAAGATCTCAGCATTCCTAAATCCTCAGGAATGAAGATTAGCCACTGACATCTTCTTATACTAAATTCCCTGAAACACTGTTTGGATAGAAGCCAGTTTCCAAGCTCAGTTGATTTTGGACATCCTGCAATGGATAAGCTGGTGAGATACGAAAACGACTGCTGCTTGTGAAATATGAACCACAGATCCTCACAATCTTTAATATCTATCTTCACAAGTGCTGACAGATCAGTGAATGGAAAGCTTGCCAACTTAGGACACGATTGAATGGACAAGTTTTCAAGGCAAGGAAATACAACCACCCTGCTACCATCTGATGGTGAACTCCATTCAATTAAATTCTCCATCCAACTTACAGACAACGATTTTAAGGAAGGAAATAAAACCACCCTTCTACCATCTGATGGTGAACTCCATTCAGTTAAATTCCCTATCCAACATTTGAAAGAAGGAAATTCTCTCAAGCTTCGACAGCTACTGCCTGCAATGTCGATACCATACAAGTCTTTATTTATGAACTTTACTCTTCCCATATGACTTATTATCAAGAATTTAAGACAAGGAAGATCGCCGAGGCATGGGAGTTGCACAATGTTCCAACACTGTTCTAGCACGAGATCCACCAAGTTATTGATCGCTGCCAAAGAATGAACACTGGTCTTCATTTTAAACATCCAAGATGGCCATTTTACACCCATGTAATATTTGATCTTTATTCTTTTTATGCTTGGATTCGGTTGAAGGCCTTCGAGCAGTTCCTCATCACTTGTAATTCTGTCAATATCTCCATAACTCCATTGAAAATCCAATCCTTGTATTCTTGTTTTGCCTTGCAGATTTGCTCTCTTAGCTTCTTCTTTGTCCTGCACCTCCTCAAGCCTGGTTATCTCCAGTTGGTCTCTTAGTTCATTTAAGAATTCAAGTTCTCCAATGGAGCCTCCTAAGTCGGAACCCACTACAAAGTATGGTAGTGTTTGAAGACAAGTTAAATGTCCCAATCCAAATGGCATCTGGTGTTCATAAGAAAAAGAAATATTCTTCAGATTGATCAGATTGTTCATCTCTTTTTTGGGAAACTCAGAAAGTTCCTTGCACCCAAGGAATTTCAAAGTTTGAAGTTTCCTGAGATTGGTAATGGATTCAGGGAACTCTTTGATGCTACAATTTGAGACGTTCAAAGTTTGAAGGTTATCAAGCTTGGTGATAAACTCAGGCAACACTACGATGTTGGAATTTGAGACATCCAAAGTTGTAAGGTTTTGAAGCGTGGCCATGGAATTTGGCAACTCTTTGATGTTGGAATTAGAGACATTCAAAGTTTGAAGGTTTTGAAGCTTACTGATGGATCCAGGAAACTCAGTGATGTTGGTATGTGAGGCATTGAAAGTTTGAAGGTTCTGAAGCGTACCGATGGATTCAGGTAACTCAGTTATGTTGGTATTTGAAATATTCAAAGTTTGAAGATGACGGAGCTTTGTGATGGATTCAGGAAAATCTATCATGTTAGAAAATGAGAGATTCAAAGTACGAAGATTGAAGAGCTCAAATATGGATTCGGGCAATGTTTTGATAGTAGAATTTGAGAGATTCAATGTTTGAAGATGGTAGAGCTTGGTGATGGATTCAGGCAATTCTCTGATTTTTGTATCAGAAACACTAAGATATCTTAAATGTCTTAACTCGCCAACTGAGGATGGTAACTCTTCTATATCATCTCCATGATAGCATAGACTTCGCGTGCTTTTCAGCTTCCATGGCTTTTGAAATGTCCTGTCCCAATCGTACGGAAGTGCTGGAAATGTTAAGTGCTGATAATCTACATATGTATGATGTCCATAAGATGTATCTAGGGTTGATCGAATCATCCAACGCCTAATAACATTATTGTCACGTACTGATGCATAATAAGGCAAAATGTCAGGTATTTTGCACCGTACTACTTCACCGTCATCACTCATTTCCACATCATGAAAGAAGGTTTTTTCAAGTAAGGCACCAAAATACTTATTGCCCAGTTCACATGAGTCAGTAATCCCTTCAACCATCCAAAGCTGAATCAATTCTTCCTTTCTAATTGGAAAACCTTTCGGAAAATCGAAACAAAATGTAAAAGAAAGCTTCAAATAGGATGGCAATTGATCAAAACTTATTTCCTGCGGAGACAGAAGATGATCACGGTAAAAGTGATTTTCAAAAAAAGCAATTCTATCTCTAATCATCAACCATGCTTCCTCATCTATATTAAATCCCATTGCCCCTCCTAGAACTTTTGCAACTATTGGCACCCCTTTACAACACTTAGCAATTTGCCTTCCTATGTTCTCTAAGTTGCGCGGGATTTGTGCTGTTGTATTCCTAAATGCCATTTCCTTCATAATGAACCAACACTCATCATGAGTCAAGATATCGAGTTTATGTGTGTACCTATGCTGAGCTGAAGTGTGAACAATGGATGCCACTTCCTCATCATCAGATAAAATATCGACTGAATTTGTTGAAGTCCCGTCAACAACAGATGCCACTTCCTCGTGACTAGATGTTACTAGAACAACACTTCCATTGTTTGAGCAAACTTCTAATAACCGAGTTTTTAAAGCATCCCACCATTGAGAATCAGTTATCCAAACGTTATCAAGAACAAGAATAAATCTTTTCCTCGCCAACTCTTTCTTAAGCTGTTGAAGGATTGCATCTGTGTCAGTTGGGCACTTTACTGCCCCGATCAAAGACTGCAACATTTTCCTCAAAATGGTTTCAAGACTTTCATAAGATGTTTGATAACAAGACAACCAAATTTTGACATCAAAAAGTTTTCGGGACATGACTTGTTCACACACCAGTTTAGCCAACGTAGTTTTCCCAAGACCATGGATTCCCACAATGGGAACAAAAGTGAGAACCTGTTGAACACAAGATAAAGCCAGAAAACTAACAATTTTCAACACATCAGTTTCCCTCCCAACCACTGCATCCTCAAAAACTCCGTCTGTTACTCGATCTAAGTCCACTTCAATCATATTTCTATCCCTAGATTTGAATTGAATATCAAGGCCAAAACTCGTTGCTTCATTTTCAATCTCATGAAGTGATTTATTCAAAGTACTTACCTTTTGAGCCAATTCGAAATTGAAGGCATTTTTGGGAAAAAGAAGGCGTTGGAAGAAAGGATTTGAGTTGGGTACCTTTAGCTTGAGATTCTGATAGGCTAAGTCATCAACAACATCTTCAACCTCATAAGTCGCATCCATAAGTTTGTGGACCCAAATAGAGAAAGATCTGATTGTGATTGTGTAATCCTCTGCATCTTGTAACACAGCAAGAATCCTGGTGAGTGACTTATGGATCTGTTTAAGATCATGTTGCAGAATATTCCGACTATGCAGGATTTCAGCAGTGAAGAGTGATAGCACTCTTTTCAGAATTGTTCGAGCAGCAGAAAGCAGAAGTTGGTCAAGGACAACAGTCTCATGACTCGGATCCATTCTCAAATAAGATTATGGGTACCAAAAAGGGAAGGAAGAAGAAGAAGATGGTGGCCCGTGACCGCCTGTGTCGGTGTCCGTTATAATGTCAGGCTGACAGCCTGGACTGCCAACTAATCTTCTTTTTGTCTTTTTGTTTACCACGTCATCCCTTCCACGTCATCTACCTCCCATATATCAGCACCACGACAAATTATAATAAAGACAGGTCTTGGAACCCTTTTCTCGCATAAACAATGTGTTTTCGAAAAACTATTAAACTATTAAAAAGTAATATCATAAAGTAATTTTTGATGACACATGTCCTCTGTGTGAGAAAAGGATCGTCAAGTATCCTGTCCTTATTATAACTTCCCACCACCACATTCATGAAAAGCTTTCTGTAACGAACAAAGTTATTCAAACACAGTACAGGAAGATTGATGATATATTTTCTGAAAAAGATTCCCCTCCCGTCAAACAAGGAGAAAAAGGCGAGTCACTCGTTCTGCCTATTTCTTTCTCTCTTAGTAGTTGATCGATCTGGACTTTTCATCACAGTGATTTTGCCGGTGAGTCTTGCTAATGCTTGAGATTGAAATGATGTTCTCGTATTAGGAATTAGATGTGCACTTTTTTGTTTCCTCTAGATTAGTTAGTTATAGGTTTGTTTCCCTGTGCAATTTTGTATTATTTCGCACACGTCATCATTTGATGATTTTATTACCATTATAATTCGGTAGAATGTGTTCGCATGCCTTTCCGACATTTAACTGTACACTTTCTGATCCAAAGTAGTACCAAGTGTTTATTGTTCCATCACAACAATTAAACTAGGAAAGTAGACCACTAGGATAAGAGGAATTCAATTTCTTGATGACAATACTAGTGCTTTTGTGAATTTCCTGATTCACATTTAGTATTGGAAAAATGTTAAAGTGTACATGCTATTTTGAAAGGAAAGATTATAAAGTTGTTGATTGCATTACAGTAAAGGTAATCTTTAGGGGCAGAACTGACCTAACTAGCTCTTCCAAGTGGGAGGATATTCAGTTTTCATTGTAGCTTTTCAAAAAAAAAAAAAAAATCAGTTGCTCAACATTGACTATATTTCGGAAAGATCGGTGTATCGCAAAATATAAGATCTCTGAATTTGCCATGGCAGACTTCTTTCTGTTTTTAATATAGATGAGGATCAAATAGGGCAATAATTCATGCGAACGATTGAGCTTATGATTGTGTTCGATATCATTTTAGTAACCAGCACTATCAGCATTAACCCGATCTGATGATTAATTCATGTTATTATTTACAGAAATGGAATAGCTTCAAGGATTTGTTGGTTGGTGGTGCTAGAGGAAGTAAAATTGTAATTACAACTCGACTTAGAACAGTTACATAGATTAGTCGATCTGTTTCAACACATAAATTGAGAGGATTGTCTGAAAATGAATCCTGGTCATTGTTTGAAAAAGTGGCATTCAAGTAGGAGCAGCTGCCAAATCCAGGCCTGGAAACTTTGGGGAAGGAAATTGTAGCAAAGTGTTGCGAAGTTCCTTTAGCCATAAAAGCGATAGCAGGGATGTTGTATTTGAAAGATTCAGAGTGTGAATGGCAATTATTCAAAGATAAAGAACTCTCAGCAATAGATGTGTACTAGAATGATATACTTCCAATTCTCAAGTTGAGTTACAACCATCTCCCTTCTCAATATAAGCACTGTTTTGCTTATTGTAGCTTGTATCTGAAAGATTTTAGAATTCCTGTAGACGAATTGAAACAACTATGGAAGGCCCAAGGGTATCTCAAATCAAACAATGCAAATGAGTCTTCAAGATGTAGGCTTTGAGTATTTCAAGAATCATTTTCAATTGTCCTTCTCCCAAGATGTAGAAAAGGATTATTATAGGAATATTTTGTATCGCGAAGTGCATGATTTAATGCATGATCTTGCTGTTTCAGTTGCTGGGGACCATTTTTTTGCATCACATTCTGGAAATGTACACATTCAGAACAAAACTCGCCACATGTCATTTCTGATTAACCAAAACTCCCTCTCACAATACATGTCTTCCTTGTTAAAGGCAAAAAAGATACGAACTGTGTTACCGTTATGTAGCATATTAGGTATTCAGATCAAAGATGTAGAAGTAGATGGTGTATTTTGTAACTTGAAATGTTTACGTGTGCTTAATTTATCTGACATGACTGTCAAATTCCATTTATAAATTGAAGCAATTAAGGTATCTTGATCTTTCTCACAATAATATCAAGAAACTTCCAAATTCAGTCACATCTACAAAACTTGCAAGTGTTAAAATTAGAAGGGTATAGAAATCTCAAGCAATTGCCGAGCAATATCACAAAGTTAGACAATCTTACGAATCTCGACAATGCTTGGTGTAAAAAGCTGAGTTACATGCCACGTGGGATCAGATAACTGACAAGGCTCGAGCCATTATCAGAATTTATACAAGCAGAAGATGAGTCGTCTAGGTCAAAACACTGTGGTGGCCTTGATGAATTACCTTCATTAAACAACTTAAAGGGTGCATTGGCAATAAGGAATTTGAGATATGTGAAGAATGCCGAGGCAGCTCATTTGAGTGCGAAGAAACAACTTAAGACATTGAAATTAGATTGGGTCAGATGTGGTAGTCGTTACACGGAATGATCGTTCAGCTGCCATGAAAATGAAGTAGGTAATGATGAAATTAGATTGGAAGCATTGTGTCCTCACCCAAATTTGAAAGCTTTGACGGTGGTGGGTTACGAGGAGTGAAGCCTCCAAGCTGGCTACCATCCCTCACTAATTTGACCAGGATTTGTTTTTGTAATTGCACAAGAATCCAGCGGCTCCCACCATTTGATCACTTTCTTCACCTTAAAGTGCTATCGATTTCTAAATTAACAGATTTGGAGCGTATATATGTTGAAAATGGAAGAGGCTCTTTGGCTTTTCCTTCACTAACACTTCTCAATCTTATCAACGACCCCAAACTGAGAGGATTTGAGAGGCAATCAACGGAAGAGATTCCTTGCTTCCCTTATCTTTCTAGATTGGAGATAAGAGGTTGCCCTAACCTGGCTTCCCTACCTCTTTTTCCAAAGCTTGAAACCCTGATATCGGATGGATTGAAATCCCTGATGGAAATGATGAAGGAAAAATCAGCATCAGAATCCACCTCTTCACCATTCTCCGTTTTCTCTCTGTTACAATGTCTTGAAATCTCAAATATGGAAGATACTCCAGTGGAGTAGTTGCTACACTACCTTCCTTCTCTTCAAGAACTTGTGTTTCTTTATTGTTCATTCACAAGTGTGTGTATTGATGACAAAGATGATGGGAAGCAATGGCAAAGCCTTAAAGTCCTCCGATCTTTTAATTTTTATGGAATGCAAAACATGGTTGGTCTACCAAAGGGGCTTCAATATGTCACCTCTCTTCAACATCTGCAAATATACGAATGTCCTAGTATGGCATGTATACCATAGTGGATGCCCAAACTCTTTGCATTACAAGATTTGAGTATCAGGAATAGTCCACAACTAGAAGAAATATGCAACAACACCATTGAGGATTGGCCTTACATTTCTCATATTCCTAATATACTAATTGACGGGAAATCAATTCAGAGGAATGGTTGCTACCTGCTCTGATTTCAGTTCTACCTCACATTTTCACAGAGTAGGTACTTTACATCTTCAATTTCCATTGTTTTTTTAATCAAATATATGAAAATGCTCATGTGCTTTAATTTTTGTTTCATTTTTTGGTTTCATCCTTTCTGGGGTAGTGTACAACTAGAAGAAAGATGCAACAACACAGCTGAGGATTAGGATTGGCCTTACATTTCTCACATTCCTTATATACATTTTGGCTGGAAACCAATTCAGAAGAATGGCTGCTACCTGCTCTAACTTCAAACATTTTGACAGACTATGTCCTTTACATCTCCAACTTCAATTGTCTTTTTAATCAAATGTATCATTGTTTCTCATAACAATCTGAATTTGCAAATTTACTTTGTTTTCTATATATATAATATATAAACGATACAATAAAGTATATCCTTGTTGTCAAGCATCTACTGGAGAAGAGCTTGGGTAGCTGGCAACATCAAAGCTCTTGGTGGTCCTCATCAAATCAATCTGGTATAAAACTAATCCATTACCTGTAAACAAGAAAAACCATTGATATATTTCTGTTGTTGATGCGAAATCTGTTGGAGAATTACCTTTGATGATGGCGAATTGATGTGAATCCAAGCCTTGAAATAAATTGATAAAGAACTTGAACAAGATGAGAATTCCCTTGGAAATATCTGAAGTCGTGAAAACACTTTCCAATTGAAACTTTTTCGGGGTTCTAATCCGAAAGTTCAACGGGATAAAATCAGAAATTGAAATGAAAGAATTTTGAT
>CAOJBI013466752.1:0-14161 GCA_948277035.1 Euphorbia corollata
GTCAAAAAATTGGAGGACCACTCTCCCTACATCCGAACTGACGATATCCCGGACTTTTAAAAAAAAAAAGTTCCTGTAAACCCGTCAGAAACCAGAGCACTTGACTCATACATATCCAAGACTGTATCTCGGATTTGCTGCAGAGAGGCCCATGAAATCAGCGTCTCAATCTCACCATCCAAAACAAGATGCAGAATAACGGATTCAACCAAACGCTCGTCAAGCTTAATTTTCCATGTAAATTGCGCTCCATCTTTGTTAACATATTAAAAAGCATCAATGAAGAACGAGTAAAAACTAAAACATAGGGATCCATCTAAAACATGCAGGTTAAAATTTCCTAAATTGGGTAACAGGGCCAAGGAGGCAGGGTCAGTAAAGAAAACGTCTGTTTTGCCAAGTCAATCAGCTCAATCTGTGCATAATCAATGTAAATCACCATATACAGTTGTCCAAAATAAGAAGTAAATGCACAGGCTCTGGCAAGTGAACCAGTCGAAATCTTCAGTGAAGGGAATAGGAATGACCTAAGTAAGTCGTCTCCATGCGAATCCTTTGGAAGCTGGTAAGCACTTAATCTTTGAGAAAACAGAAAAAGTCTGAGGCAGGTTTTCACCCGCCAGTGAATTCTTATATATCTCTCTGCACTCTTGCACCACCTGCAACAAACAACACGCATTTATTTTCAAAAGAAATAAGGAAGCGTCTATGAACACGAATGGAGGAATCACATTGTGATATAGCGCGTACCTCTTTCTTGTCTTTGCTTGGAATTCTCTCTCGTAGCCAAACAAGCTTTTCAACCACATCAGGCTGCATTTAGGAAAATATCATAAATTGGATATCAAGGTTACTTCCCAGAATAGCCATATTTAAAATAATTAATCACAATATACAATAGCAGCTAAGTAACTAAATATATGCATAACTTGGTACTGCTAGCAGAAGAATTACTACAGATAAAAAAAAAAATTGAACGTAATGGTTAAAATTTACCAGACAGTCAGGATGATGTTCAAGTATATTTAAATAGATGAGGCTGAATGTATCCAAGCTCTCAGCTGAAGCAAGTTCTCTTAAGTCCCGAAGTATCCTGACTCTACTTTCTACTTTCTATAGCAAATATCGAAAATGAGATTTAGCATAAGCGAGGAAAAAGAAACTCCAGAAAAACCAATGATAAATACTGCATAGAACATTCAATAACTAAAATTTCAGCTTAGATGAGCTGCACATACAGACACACTTGTGTACTTCGAGAAGAAGTCTCTGATAACCTCCTCATCAAACCTCATTCGCTCTATGGTCTCTTCATTGATGTAGTTTTTCTATACAAATCAGAAACATAAAAAAACTTTCCTGAAAAATGAAGTGCCCGCAGAAAATATCCAATGTTTTCTTTAACGGAAAAACCTGTCTCAAAAGATGATCAATGTAATCCACAACCGTCTCCTCCAAGCATGCTTCAACCAACTTCTTAAATGACCGATCTTCGACATATCTACAATTTAGAAGAACGAAGCCAGAAATAGTGAATGTAATAATGAATACATTTTAATTGCATAATGCACTGTTCAATGTTATCAATTTGGTATTGACGAGATAAGATGTGTGATTAATCAGACCGGTTTGGAGGTGCAACAATAGAAGACTTGTTTTTTAGGTTATGATTTCATATGCACAGATTATGGATGAAGCAACTTCAACCAAAATTTACCTTGTCACTTGTGAAGCCACGATATCGTTACGAAACTCTTAGGTTTTAAAAATTATACTATTACGATGAAGTTGGCACTAAAAAACATGAAGAATTAAACACTGGAAATAACACAAGCCGTTCACCAGTCTGATCATTTCTGTTTCGATTAGAATAAAACAATAGAATGAGTCCACTTTATAGATTGGGGTTCACAAACTAGCTGATGGGTCTTTGCACATTTTTTCTGGTATCAGGTTCACACAAAACTGAATGGTATTTCACTTACATCTTGATTTCATCAAGATAGTCTCCAAATGTTCCTAGTATGTACTCTGTTACCTGACCTTCATACCATTCTGAAACATTCAAGGAAAATCTCAGTCAGTTGCATAACTTGGATCATACACGCTACATTGAAATTCATAAAGTAGCTTCACAGCATCTTGCATAGGGGTCAAACAAATATTCCTGATTGGATGCTGAAAGAGGTTAATAATTTGCAAGGAAAGCATTTTATCAACCAATAAACAGATCTACTTAAACAATCAAATCTCCGGAGTCTCCATTTCATTTTCTGAAGTTGTTATAAATTAGAAAGTTTCTGACTGAACTTTGGTTTCCTTTGAACTTTAGTAATTAGTTCCTGTACAGTTGATTATCCACCTCAAAGGTAACTCAACTAGCAGGGACACTGAATTCTTTTGTGGTACTAAATTTCCACACAGCATAAGTTTGATGAATTGTATCATAAATAGTAATATGCAATCAAGCACACATTATCACAAAGGAAAAGGTAGAAGAATTCAGCAGGAAGCAAACAATTTGAAATAGAAGAAAAGTGTCTATAAATGCAAAATACTGGTAATAAAGCCACTGAAACAAGTTCGCGAGTGACTAGTTAAAGAAGATCATTCAAGATCAAAATATGTTTACCTTTCTGAAAAAAGTTGAGAAATAACTCCTTTACAGCAGGATCTTCAAAGATAACCTTCAAAGTCAGATATACAGCTTCCTGCCGCCAATATGCCATTAATAAGTATTAAGTTTTAATGATTTACTTCAAGAACAGGACGTCATTTAAAGATAGTAACATAAGCCAACACAGGTAATCAGAGCATAGTTTCCATGGCCAAATCTTATGTATCATAGTTGAGCTTCCCCAGTCAATTGCATCTCATCAAAACACATCAATGAAAATAACAACGAAGAGAAAAGCAAAAAGGTGAACATTGTGTGTGATGACATCTAGCCTATCTGTAATCTAGAACATCAAACCTAGATCAAAAGAAGTGGTAAATGAGCAATACAGCAATTACTTGAATATATGTAATCCACCATGAAGTAAAATAAAGCAAGAGCAAGATATGCATTAGAGGTCAAGAAAACATCAAGAATTAATATCAGTATCAAGCGTCCATACCTTGGCAACCTCCAAGAAACCTTTGCAAGTATCCTCAAAATTAACCTGAAAAATCCAACAGCACCGTACTTTACAAGAAAAGCAAAAACAAAAATAGCAGCTTTTCGAAACAAGTTTCAAATCAGCCAATGAACCATATTACATAGATATAAGAGAAGGAAATATTCATTAGAATAAGGTATACAGGAAAACCTGACAACTATATTAAAAAACCAAAAGAAAAAGGTCACACAAAATATTTAAAGAGAAGGAGACCCTTCCAGCAGAAAACTAAACGTTGATTGAAAGATCCTTGTCCTTTCATTTTTCAAATAAAACAGAACTTTAGAATAGGAAGAAAGAATGCATGAATCCATGGACATCATAATGCCTCAACCTCGTCTAACATGGTCCATTTTCATCTAATATCTGACAGGAGAAAAAATCGCACAAATCTGACTATAAGTGAATACATACTCACTGTATCCTGTATTTGTTAATTACTCTGTCATTTTTAACACTAGAAGTCCACATTCTTTAACTTTACTGTACTCTATATACATCAGGAGTGGTGCAGACACAAGTATTGCAATCACTTCAAAAACATTGAAGCTCCACATACCTGAACTTTTAGCAGTAAAAACATACAATTCAAATAGAAAGAAGGAAGAAAAGACGAAAGCAAGAGGCAATGCAGCATAACCTGTTCAACATAATGTTCTGCAAGTGCCTCAATGGTGCTGCTGCTGAGCTCCATTGCGAGGTCATAACAGCGAAGATTGTTGTTTATCTGCAGACAAATTTATGAACAATGATCAATAAAATCAGCATTGCCAACAAATTGCAAAATGTTATGTACAAAACCAAAGAATACACAAACCATTGCATATAATGGCACTAGATTAATATTTGAAGCAGGTTCCTCTAGCCTCTTCCTTTCAGCTTCTTGGAACTCTATCATCACCTAAACGAAGATATATTTAAAAAATGGAAAAAGCAAATAACTGAGGCTGAGGAAAGATATTAGCAATCTCAGCACACAGAATAAATGAATTAAATTTGTGCTGGTCTCTCCCAGGCGGATGCAGTGTTTTGCATTCCTTTGCAAAAACAGTGTACTCTTAGTCCGAAGCAACACAAGTCCATGTCCCATATAGACAATGCAACAATGATTAAGTGGTACTACCAATATAATTTATAAGATTGATCTCCATTGTTTCAATGATGTCATTCCAAATCTTAACAAGCTCTTTATATTCTTTCTAGAAAAGGTATACTAACCTGAATAATAGCCAAAGCAATCCTGTAAAGCATAAAATCAGTGCTGTTATCCCTAACTATTTGAACTTGCTCCCCCAGAATCCTGAACAGATCAATAGCAGATGGAGTATACAGCTTTCCATCCTTTGATTTCTTTGGTGGCTTTACCTTATCAGCTTCCAGAATATTCAAGTACCATTTCTAAGAAATAGGTGTAAAATTAAAATTATAAGAAATACAGGTCTGTGTCAAATCATATCACCACAGATTGATGAGTTACAATGTTTTACCCTTGTTGTAGCTTGCATTCTCTCAACATACAAGTTCATAAGGGGATCCATGGAACCACTGTCCGAACAGACTTGAGCCAGAGACTCATGGACACCAAGTACAATAAGATTATTTTGATATTCCAGTACCCAGGCAGTTACCTAGTTGTAGACAATGAAACCATACACTAATCAGTGCTCAAAGAAAACTTCTGTAAAAACACTGCTTACAGAATTGTTCAATGAAGAACTTTGTAAGATTACTGGATGTAATATAATAGTATTAAAGAAAACTAATCAATCATACACTAATAAATACTCAAAGAAAACTTTTGTAATTTTACAGCATGTAGGATTGTTCAAAGACACCCATTCTGCTCAAAGAATAAAGCCTATGATCATGATTAATCCACCATCTTTTGGTGAAGGTGCCATATAATTGACCAAACAGAAATACTTATTCTGGAAGCTTTGTAGCAGGGATTATAGAAGAGATTTACATAAGAAAATGACACTAGAGCTCCCTCCATACTTATAAATTCAAGAAGTTCATAGGAGTTCAGTAGAGAGCGCAAACTTATGATGTTAAATTCATAATAACAGAAAAATAAACTAAGATGGGTTTGATAGACCCAAAAGCTAACTATAAATAATATAGTTTCTTGGGGAAACTCGAAGGTCATTGAAGTAGAACAATAATGCTTATTAAGTGACACACCCTTGTCATGCACACGACAACAAAACCTGAACCATAAAAAATTATGCTATTTTTTTTTCTAAAGATTATCCAATAAATGCTAAATTGCTATGGCTTGCATGATAAAATAGATCAAGTTGGTTGATGATCAAACTATAAAGCAAGGCACAATAGGGGATGTATGGCAAGTTCTTCCACAATCTCACGAACGTTAAGGATATAAAAAATTAGAACAAATTAAGGACGAGAGGAAATACCTTTAGAATCTCTATATTTGATAACTCATTTACCCTGTCACTAAGCAATCTGAGCATCCGGATGAACCTCTCAGTATACAAATTCACCACAAGGTGAAATATTTCATATCTGCCAATAATCATGATCAAATTAATGGACACAAGGAAATTTCTTAACTGCCACTACAGTGAGTAAGATTATAGTATGGGATATATAAAGTAAATGAACCAAGAAGGGGGGAAAAGTACACACTAAAATTTGTGAAAATAGAACTCAACATTTGAATTTTAAAGATAGATAAAAGTAGTATTGATTGGGGTGATCAAATGTATTTGGACTAATACAAAAGAAGTTATGACAAAGCAAAATTCAGGCTAGTGTGTAAAATAAAATAAAATGAAGTATCAGTTGGCTGACATCAATCACTTACATTCACAAATAGCAAATTAGGCAGGGGTTCAAACCTTGGAGGAAAACAAGGGTCCACATAGTCATGAATATCTGCAAGCTCTTCCCCAATCTATAAATCAAAAAGGGAAAAATGAATTTCGAAAATTCCCAGAGCCCACACCAGCTGTAGATTATATAGTTCACTTGATTAACAATGAAGCAAATGCCAAAAAAGGAAGCACTACAAAAATGCATGCAAACTGTTCAATTAAAATATAGCTTAGAGACCAAACCTATGAAGCAAAGTTAGACCTATTAAATACGCAATGTTGCTTTCTCAGTTCCATTGAATGCATGTGGAAACAAGAACATGCGTATGAGAAGGCAAGAAAATACAGTAACTTAAGAACAATTTAATAACCACAAATATCCAAAAGCTCTTGGAACTTTATGTGAAGTTTGTTAAAAGACATAACACAATACCCAATGTTTAGTGGCATAATTTAAAGAGATAAGAATAACATATGAGTAATACATACGATGCGTGCTTCTTCTAAAGCAGCTCTGAGATCCTCAAATACAAGCTGGTAGAAAAATCACCAATGGAAAAGTACCATCAACAAAAAGACTATAAATTCATCAAGTAACTATGTAAGAGATAAATTGAGAAATAGAGTACCTCCATCAGTAGCTTGTTAAAACGTGCTTCAACAGATTTTCTAATTTGCTCAAAGCATTTATCTTTATACCCTTTCCTTTGCACCTTTGACTTCTGTTGTGTTAGGTTTTTGGAAGAAGTAATTGCAGATGTAGATTTTTTGCTGTCCATGGAGAAACAATTAAAAATTCATAAGTTGTTTCCTTCATTAAACAAAGGACACAACTAGGAAGTGGTCAAGGACAATATAAAATACAAAATCAGCAACGAGAAAATGCATTGGAGAAAAAGTCAATATAATTGAAATCGCTAAAGCATAGTAACTTGGAAGATCTACGAGAGTTTGCAACGGTTGACATTGCACCCCCTCCCTCAGCCTCAGCTGCCTCTTCGGCGAGTTGCTGATCTAAAATCTCTTGCATTTCAACCACCCTAAGTGAAAAAATGAAAAGAAAAATCAGACAGTTTCTCTTTTGGGGTAGAACTAAGCATTGATAAGATTATCAAACTTAATATCATATTAGTAACTAAACTTTAACCAAGAACTATCAAACTGATAATAAATCTAATATTAGAGTTATATCTAATTGAATAAAAAACAGTAGAGTGCATCGATAATGATGAATCCTATAAAACAAAAATGCAAAATTAAAATCTCAAAATATAGGTCTGGTCCAGCCTAAGCCCTCATATAATTTATGCCTGACCAGGCCAACCTGCCTTTGGACAGGTTTTAGTGATAGTGGTTCTCGCTATCCCTAATTCGCTTAAGTTCCATATCTCTACTATGCCGTCATACATGATAAAGTCTATCCTAAATTTTTCATTTGACATTTAATAGTCCACGTACATGATGAAACTTTTCAATTTAGCAATTGCACTCATGAGACAACTGAAACAATTTTCTGGAATTACAATATCACTTTGACCTCTAACAATGATACCAAACTTTATCAAAAAACTAAATGTGCATTGTGCAAGTATACTGATATCCGAAAAAACGGGTTTGATTTCAATGGCACTAGCAAAAAGATGACACTGATAAAAGCCTAATCCAAACAAAAATAAATTGTTTCTGAAACCTCAAATAATTAACACAGTAAAAATATTTTATATTCCACTTAGACATGAAGTTTCCATGGAACTTGGCTGCCTCCTACATATATACATAGTAGTTTATCAGCCACTTACTTTATAGCACGAACCAGGGTTTGTGGGCTGCAAAAGTAGAGCAGATAAAGATTTATTAAACTTCAGCATATTACTAATCCGAAAAAAATTATGAATGAATCATTCTGTTAATCCACACTCAAGTATACACAATTAAAAATTAAAACAGACTGCATTTTCATAATTCTTACAAATGTTTCATTCATAGAAAACTAGGGTATATATATAAGTTACAACATATAAACGGGAACATAATCAAACTAATTCCTACGATGATGTTCTTGATTTCTCTAGCAATCAAACTCCTAATTAAAGGGAGCTGTTATTTGCCGCCAGAAATCACTCTCCGGCGTACTATGAAAAAATGCTCCTTGGTACACAGAATTTAGGCCTGTGACTGTCTAGCCACATGCGTTCAGAATCATAGCTTGCTTCAGTGGACAGTTATTCAAAAGTCAAAATTAATGTTTGTCCACTGATCCATGCATTTATTCTCAATGTCTGCACCACGGCCTGGGCATTCTTGGTGCATGCCCATGACCAAAAGTTTTCTTAAAAAAATTATAAAACCGGTTCGATACTTTCACGTGCTTTCATTGCTTCTAGGCATTTCATTGTTCATTGGTTTTTTGACAAACTTGAGAAAGAAAGCGACAAAAGGGAAAAAGAAAGTTGATTCTGAGAAGGAAAAAATGACTTTTCATGGGGCGGTTTGGAGTAATTTGTGGTGGTGTATATCAGTCCAATTTCCAAAACTCTTTCTCATGCTTGATACATGGTCAAGATTGACAAAATCCTAGGACAAAAAGTTATTATATTTGAAATAAAATATATCACTCAAAACAAGTAACATAAGAATTGATAAGGAAATAAGTGACGCTATGAGAAGAAAATCGAACATCCGAAAAACCACCTACATATTGCAAAAACTGGATCCAAAACCAAGATCCACAAATATTGCAGTCCTTGTAAAACACAATCGGCCATTCAAATGGAAAAATACTATCCCAACAATACCAAATTTGTCACAAATAACACAGTATATAGGTAGTACTTGAAGTATTCCAAATTTATAAGCTTAACCTCAATTAGAGAACTACAAACACTAGTACAGTGTGCCATAGGCGAAACTGTCCCCTCAAAACTCTCATAATACAATTGTATGACAAACGATAACAAGAGTAGGCTAGAAAAAGGGCAATTAAAGGAAGGCCAACAACACCCAGAAAATACTAAACTGGCAAATGTCAGGAATCAGACAGCGAAGAGAAACATGCAGGAGAAAGAGAGACATTGCTAAGAAACACAACCCGACAATTCAAACTACAAATGAGAAACAGGAAAGAAGACTTCCAGACCAAGAGAGCCGTGCGCTCTTATACCTAGTTAAAAATATAGGACTAGATTTTGATAATTCTTACTTGTATTTCATTGATAGAAAGCTCGGGTACTTGTATAGCTTACAATATACAATAAGGAAACATAAACAATCTAATTCTTATAATGATGCCTCTGATTTCTCTACAACCTAATCTTCTAAGTATGTATATTTCTTTATTTGTTGTCTAACATGTATGATTATGAACAACATCATGGATTATACTAACCCATCAAGCATAAAGAAATTGCAAAAAAATAAAAACGGTGCACTCAAGGTTTTTTGTAGAAGCTATACTTCTCCTTCGAAAGTTTGTAGAAGTTGGCAATATGATCCCATAATGTTTTCTCAAAGGTTTCCCAAGTTTGGTCTGCATCTTCAAAATATTCTCTGGGCATTACAAAGATAGCTCATTTTTAATCTCAAGCCAAAAAATTCTCAACAAATAACCAAAGAAAAAATAGATAAGTTCAGAAACACCACTCGCTATTATCATTAATTTCATGCTATAGAAACTTTTGACTCACCCTCATCATGAAGATAGTTGAGTCTATACATTGAAATGAAAACTAGGGGTTCAAAATACACAAGTACGACTATTTCTGATAACAAAAGCAAGCTTCCAAGAGAATGGTTTTTAAAGCTACATATAAAAATAGTCAACAACATCACAAGATTCAAGAAAAAGAAAAACTGTCCCCTTTAAAGAGGAAGACCAAGAAGGGATCAAACATAAAGCATATTGGAAATCGACCACTCATAAACTACAAGTTTACAATCTATATTTGCTCCAATGTAAATATATGAAATTTCATAATAAACTGAAAAGGTATATATTATACTAAGAGATGAATGAAATCAGCAATCAGCTTCATCTTCAATTCCAAGGTAAAATTATGATGCTGCCATTGATTAATCAGTTATATCAGATTTATGCAAGGAAAAGGACAGGAATTTACAGCTAACAAAAATTTCTTCTTTAATTGTAGTTGGTACTGAATATTTTGCAAGCATAAACAAGCTTCGAAAGAGATACAGACCTTAATCTTTCAACCTCTTCCTTGTGAGATCCTGCAGCCGCTAGTGCAAATCTCCTCTTCAAATCAAGGGCAGTTAACCTCTATGAAAAAAAACACGTTCATATGAGATCCAAATAAGTAAGTTGCACAAGATTCTATAACTTAATGTTATAATGTATATCAGCTTTACCTCATAAGTAGTAACAATTTCCATATCATCACTCAAAGAATTTCGTGCCTCGGCAGCTTCAATAGAGATTGACATCATACCCTCAATATCCTAAGGAGAACCCAGAAATTAACCCAAGAACAAGCATGAGCAAAGAGTATAGTTTGCAACACTAGCAGAAGTCGATGCTCTGGGAATCAAATACTGAAGTTTCCAAGGATGTTTTGCATAGTTCACACCTAGGTAGAACATGAACGGTAACAATACAGAAGGGAAACACTATTACTAAATGAATAGGTTTGGAAATTGTTGGGAAACGTGAAATTATAAAGGTATATTTGTGCGCGTGTATATTATAAAATTCCATGTGAATACTTTTAGTTTTAGATAAAGTAGTAAAATAACACATTAATTTCCGTTGCATTACTTAGAAGATTGATCTGATCACACCGACGTACCTTCAATGTTGATTTTAGGTTATTCCTTGCATTGCTTAGAAGCTTGATTTGATCATAATGTTCAATCAAGGTCTGACATTCTTGGCAAAGCCTGGAGCACAAACAATTACCATTAGATGAAAACAATGAATCAAAACCAATTCACATATGCAAGAAACAATGACTATAATCCCTATCAAACCCAGTGTTCAACTTGAAAAGCATAGTGAACAATATACTTTTCAATGGTTATAAGGTTCTGATGAAGCTGGTTTATTATATTATGTGAAGAGCCCAATACTGCCAACCCATCTTGTGCTTGTTCAACCTACAATTGAGAAGTACGATTTAAGAAATCTAATCTAGCATTTATATTAAAATACTTAGCATACTGGCTAATTGTCTACCTGTTCTGCTATTATTGTACTGAGTTGTGCATCATTCGCCTGAAAATAGAGGACAATCTTAAGATAAATGAGTGTTATACATAGTTGCATACACTGCAGTGGAAAATTTTAAA
The DNA here is from genome assembly GCA_948277035.1 of Euphorbia corollata. Lineage (NCBI taxonomy): Eukaryota > Viridiplantae > Streptophyta > Magnoliopsida > Malpighiales > Euphorbiaceae > Euphorbia > Euphorbia corollata. Next base: position 11,303 of record CAOJBI013466752.1, read on the forward strand.
TCCCTCCAAAATTACATAATCTCACTTGTGATAAGCTACTTGTGATTAAACTCCACATCTGATGTGAAAATATCTAACATCAACCATATTAACTTTTTCACTCGGAACAATATAATGAAACCTTCACCACAACAGAAAATAAGAAATACAGAATGAAAACAAAATCATTTCACTTACAAAAAATAACATGAGTCAGATACATGAGGATAATTTATCTAAGTAAACTTGAGATGATAATGTTTTATATATGAATTAAAACAGAGTACATGCACAATAAGTTCAGCCTAGGCAAGTGGACTGATGGAGAAGTAATAATAGGGATGCCATTGTGCCAAAGTGTAAACGCTTCAAGTATCTAGACTCTATTTTTCAAGAGGATGGAAGACGGTGATGTAATTTATAGGACCAATGTAGAACGGTTGAAGTGGAGAAGTTCTACAGGAGTCTTGTGTGACAAGAAGATACATTTGAAAGTGAAAGGAAAATTTTATAGAACTGTATAGGCCCGCCATGATGTATGAGAGTGAATATTGGGTGACCAAAACTCAACATATTCAAAAGATAAGTGAGACTGAAATGAGGATAATTAGTTGGATGAGTGGACACACAAGAATAGATTGAATTAGGAATGTGTGCATCCGGAAAAAGACTGAGGTAGCATATATTGAAGGTCAACTGAGAGAATGACGACTAAGGTAGTATGGACATGTGCTACGAAGACCTACTGATCCTCTAGTTAGGAAATGTGAGAATTTAAAGATAGAAAATAAGCGTAGAGGGAGAGGTATACCTAAGATTACACGGAGGGAAACTATTTCGAAATATATGCCTTTATTAAATGTTGACAAGCAATTAGCATTTGATAGAGCTTCATGGTGTCGGAAGATCCATACCCCACCTAGTGTGGAATTAAGGCTTAGTTAATTGATTGATTGATGGATGGATAAACAAAACCGAGATCAAATTATGTTATCAAAAGCTAAACAGGGAAAGAAACAAAAGACTTAAATGATATACCTGTAAGCATGTAGTGTAATCAGCTTTTATTGAAGCAATAGAATGCAAGGGTTCATGTACTGTGAAGAGCTTTTCCACCTTGAGTACAGCGGCTTCTTTGGCTTCGACTCCAAGATCCCCCATCATCATTTTGGTAGAAACACTAAAAAGAAGAAAAGGGTAATATTAACTCAAACTTTCACACATTTCACATGCTTGACATTAAGCTCCTCCAATTTGAACAAATATTGGTTTCATTCAAATATGTTCACGAGAAATCTGTTTAGTTATTTTGATATATATACAAGTTTCAATCGAAATCCATCCCTTTCAGTTTCTACAAATTTGTAGGAATTTCTTTTACATGTGCTGGAGTTGATTAATAACATGTGAACTCAAACCATTTACCAAATACTTTGCATAAATTTTGATAGATATCAAAAGTTGAAATTTCACATGATAATATACCAAAACGAAACTCAAACCAAACGTGATAAACTAAAGTGATGGCTGATAAGTAAGGTAAACCTCTAATTGGTGCAACAATCAAATGATGAAGAAGCAACACAGTCTGAAATGTAGATTCAACTTTAAAAAATAAAATCCAAACAGAATATATTACAGTACTTCTCCAAATATCCAACTATTTGTTTCAACATTACTTCAACCTTAAAAAATTCCAGCATAATAATATTTCACCTATGACACTGGTACCGTATCTTTTTGAAATATTTAATTACTATTGACCATTAACGCATCATACATGTTCTGATTTACAAGGCATGATTCCATCCACATTATAGACACTAAACAAATAACGCTAGCAACCAGAACGTCGGAAACAAATATTAAAAGACAAATCATACAATTCATATATTTATGGATAATCTTAAATTACAATGGAATCAGTTAACAAGAGGCGTAGAATAGTGATATTTAGCTCTGACATTTGTCGAATCAAAGTCAATAGGATACGGCTACAGATCACAAGTCCAGAAATGAAAATTCATAAAAATAACTTGCGAACACACCATCTTATAACTTTCTATGTTTCGAAATTTGACTGCTAAATGCGACGCAATGGTGATAAGGATCTCAGAGTTCTACTCACAAAAATTGAAGATCAATCAGGCAGGAATTAACGACGTTAAGCATATTTACCTCCGCAATCACAACTGACAGAACAATATCGAAATCAATCAGCAAAAAACGAACAAATGTACAACGAAGTCCATCGAAATCATTTCGGTGATACTAATTGAACTGTAGGTACATCGGCGAGAAGCTAATCCTAGACGGTATGTTCTACTGCTCAAAATGAGAAGATGGCGGGTAAATACCTGTGAGAGAGTAGCGAAATGGCGTGTATATCGTCGTCGGTGAAGTTTGTATTTTCGTTGGCCTTTTTATTCTGAAAGTTGAACGCGGAATAGAAGCCCCACCTTGTACTTTCTATATTATGGTTAAAGCCAATTTAGCCCCTACTGTATACCTTTTTGAGTCCCTAAACTGTTCAGATCATCAATAAAGTCCCCATCGTTATACTATTACTGTGTGGACTATATGATCAAAAATATTTCAAAGAGAGAAAGTAACTTGCAAATTTAATCTTAATTTGCAAATTTAAAAAATATATATGTAAAGGTTAAATCTTCATTATATAAACACAAAAAATATATTAAAACACACCAAGTTTTATTTTATTTGCTTCTAAAACTTATCAAAATCACCACTATTGATGAATCTAACTTGTAGAAATAAAGATATTGTTATATGTGAACTCGATATCCTTAAGTCAATTATTCAACCTCTGTCGTTGAATTTGTTTCACGGTTGCATATAAATTTAATTTGTGTGATAAGT